>JAJLWQ010000204.1:0-12739 GCA_030570875.1 Citeromyces matritensis
TGATCCCGATATCATCTCTTCCGCTTCGCTTCAGAGACGACAGTGACTTAAAGTGACATAAAACGATGTACTGATGTCATGCACGCAGTCAGCTTCTGCTTATCAAAAGATATCAAAATACCCTTTCGGGTTCGATTAAAGGCCATTCAAGCACCTCCTGAATGTTTTGTGTCGCTGCAAATCTCATCAAAGCAGTTCCCACTCACTTTCCCCGTTGTTTGCCCTTGTCGAACGTCCAAATGGCAGGTGCTGCCCGTCAACTACAGCCAGCTTCCCCTGGATGCGCAATTGGACATTGAAGTGTTCTCATACGACCCGCAAACCTTGGAGACGATACCCCTAAATAGCTACTGTGTTGAATTGTTCGATCAAAACGACTATACTTTGAAAAAGGGTCATCAGCCGTTGGGTAAAGACTTTGACAAGTTTACAAGGAAATTGAAGCAACACGAGGCAAGAGAAATGAAGCACGTAGACTGGCTTGATGACATGATAAAGCCCGTCAAAGAAGACTGTATAGAACTAGCCCATTTTGACACTTTTGTCGTCTTTTCCGACGTCAAATACTCCAACATCACCATTCCGTGTGTTGGCAATAACCCGAGACCAACCCTTTTCGACCCAGATCAGTACCGCGACTATAATCAGGACGATCCGATAGAAACCAAGTTTCGCAAGTTGGAAAGAATGCACCAAACATCGGAAAAGCCCACTTTAGCCAACAAACAACGGCTTTTTTCGATTTTGGAAAGACCTCTTTTTGAAAAACTCTCTCCGCATGAGAAAAATCTGGTTTGGCAGTTTCGCTTCTTTCTTCTGAGTGCCATAGTAAACGGCAATGCGTCCAATTCGATCGTGAACTTTATAAAGTGCGTAGACTGGAGTAGCGAAAGCGAGGTGAATGAATTCTTCACACTTTTGGCGCAGGCAGACGTTTCCAAGTTTATACAGCGACTGGAGATTGTTGACTGCTTAGAGCTATTCCGATCGAGCGAGTCTAGAATCCGCAGTCTGGCCATTGAGCGATTGAAACAAGCTTCGGATTCGGATTTGGAGCTTTTCCTCGTTCAACTGGTGCATCTTTTGAAAAACGACACATCTGAGCCGTCCGTTGCGGAGGAAGAAGATGAGATCAGAGATATAGAAACGGAGCTTTCCTCTACGGACCCGAGTGAATACGCTTTTGTAGATAGTGCCTACCAGCAGCAGGCCTCTTCAAATTTGTCTGTTCCCTTCACCAGCTCGATAGAATCACCGCTGGCGCAGTTTCTCGTTGACCGATGCACCAAGAACCCTCGTTTGGCCAATTTCCTGTATTGGTACGTCAAGGTGGAAGTGGATGAAGAGAAGAGGGCGAATAATGCCTCCTTCTACCAAGACGTTTTGCATTTTTTCCTTTCCAGGCTCGAACAGAATTACAAAGCGTTCCAGCTTCTTCGAAGACAGATTAAAGTGATCAGTCAAATTCACGTTATCGCTCTCCAGATCAAGACAGAGTTCCGCAAAGAGTCGACCCCGGCTAAAAAAGGCCACTTGAAAAGACTACTCCGAGAGTCTCTGGCGAAATTTGATCCCTTTTTGATGCCTTTAGATCCTTCTATCAAGATTGTAAGTTGCATTTTTGAAGACTCCAGTGTGTTCAAGTCGAGTCTGTCACCTTTAAAAGTCACTTTTAAAACCTCCACAAATGAAGTGTACCCGGTCATGTACAAAATAGGCGACGATCTTCGGCAGGATCAATTTGTCATTCAAATAATATCCGTCATGGACAAGATTATGCAGAACGAGAATCTGGATCTCAAGTTGAAGCCATACAAGATCTTGTCATCCGGTCCTGTTGAAGGGCTCATTGAATTTGTTCCTAACGAGTCACTCTTCTCCATTCTCAATCATCACAACTCCATTCTCGCCTATCTGCAGACCCACAACCCTGATCCAACGGCTCCTCTAAAAGTGTCTCCCGACGTTATGGACAACTATGTCAGATCGTGTGCCGGGTATTGCGTCATTACATATATCGTTGGCGTGGGCGATAGACACCTGGAGAACCTGCTTCTCACCAAAGACGGGTGCTTCTTCCATGCGGATTTCGGGTACATCTTGGGAGACGATCCGAAACCCTTCCCACCGCTGATGAAACTGCCTATTCAGGTGATTGAAGGGATGGGCGGGCTTGAAAATGAAAACTATAAAAAATTTTGCGATTACTGCTTCATCAGCTATATCATTTTGCGGAAAAACTCAAATCTCATTTTGAATCTATTCCAGCTGATGATTGATTCCAACATTCCTGTTTTGCAAACGCCCTCTTACCGACTGGCAAAACAGGGTCACGAGCTGAATAGTAATGAGTTTGAGAAATTGGAATTAGTGCTCAAGATAAAAGAGAAGTTTGTCCTGGAGTTGAGCGATGAAGAGGCGGTGCTTCATTTCCAGAATTTGATTAATGACAGTGTGACGGCGTTTCTGCCGGTTGTGATTGATCGGCTGCATAGTCTGGCTCAGTATTGGAGGGCGTGATTCAAACAGATCATCTCTGAAGCGAAGCAAAGAGATGATCTTGAGTTGATGATTATCTTCAAGTGAACTGGTCGACGATCTGTGTCCATGATTGTTATGATCAGCACAGAGACTGTAAGGCATTCAAGAGATGACAAGTTGACGTCACAGGATAGTTGCCCTGACGGATAAATCTTTGAGAGGATCCTCAAAACAGTTTTACACTTCTGCTACATGCCTCTAATGGTGCAACGTAATATACTACTTGCCTGCAGTGGCGAGCGCTTTTAGCTTCTTTGGAATGAAAGCTACAGGCAAAAGGGGAAACAGGTTTTGTCACTAAGGATTTGACTACAGTCATTCTTGTTCCTCCCATTGCTGCTGTTACTGAGAGCATTGGATGATTTTCTTATGCCGATGTCGCCTCAGAGAGATCTAGATTGGAGGTTTTCTTCAAGATGAGTTTGTATGCGGCGCTAGCTTAAACTCTATCACCATCATACACGAATGCTCGGTCACTTAAACCAGCGGTCACAGAGAGAGGAAGTGAATGTACTGCATTCGGTTCTTGCATGCTTGCATTTACTTGTGCTTCATCGTCTCATTGTAAGGATGACGACATGAAGTACAGAGCGGTCAAAGGAATTTTGTTCCATATCCTTACACCGTACTATCAATACGAGAGTACTTCAAACACATTTTTCAAAAAGGAAAGTTGTAGTAATACAACAGACGTTACTATTGCAATAAAGCTCAAAGTACATGTTAGAAAAGGAGTCTCTTGGTTAGTCTGATTTTTGGCAGCTATGTCCATTTTCCATCCGCACCATCTCAAGTACTCGGGTTTAAAAAGCTGTGTTTTCCTTTCAAACCAGGACAATTCACCCTGCGACGCCTTTTCGAACTGTGTTTCGATCTTTTAGATAGGTGTATAAAGTTCCAGCATCACTTTACAACTGTCCTTCGGGATGGAGCTTTTGCTGCGCGAGGAGACAAGAACGATCTTTTAGCAAAATCACTGTGACTGTCGCAATCGCAACTCTACTCCATCGATGTCGTTGAGGTGAAATAGATTTATTACTAATTAAGACGCAAATCAACTTTGCTGGCTGCTTTGGGGGTCAACTACGACGTCCCAAGTATGCACAGAATACTGTCATAAATTGAGGTTTCTGGTTGAAGCCTGACGTCGCCATTATGCACAATTATGCATGTCTTCCACTCACAGCGCACTATAAAATAGGGCTATTCTCATGTTTGGAAAATATAATAGTAACCACATACCACGTGTTCGCGGCAAGAGACACAGGCAGTGGAAGCTAATTTGTATTGCAGTTGTTCATTGGTGAGTAAATCACTTATTTGAAGTATCTGTAAATGTGTATACCTGAGTGAAATCTCAACTCTCTGTCCGGATCTCAATCTGAATCAATCTGGATCATCCTCCGCCATGCGACTCAACCATACGTCTACCGTCTGCGTGCAGGATCATTTCTCTCTTTGAAAAACAATAATCTCTAAATCCACCCAGGACCAGCTACCTTTGAAATTTCTGACCAGATGAGGGACAATCCATGACTGGGTCACCTTCATCATGAATCGGTCTCACTGAGGAGCTACTGCTATTCTCGTTAGTTGCCATTGTAGATTTCTAAGACAGAGGAATGTTGCCTCTTTACGTACCGCCAGTAGAAGAGTTTACAACACCAGGCTTCACCGGCCCATGGAGCGACCGTTGTTTAGGTCTTTTGGTTTAACTCCTCACATATGACAGTTTGGTCTGTATGCGGTCTACTGCATGCGTATGCATCCGCATATGCAGTGGAGCATGATGTTTGGCCTTACGCCGAAGTGAGTGACTATGCTCAGATCAGTACTTCTAGAAGGTGACTGCTGTCGCCACTTTCCTTTCTGAAAGTGGACATTTCTGTCAGGTAATTTTCTCTCCTTATGTTTCGGAGTGACTAGCTGGGGTTATTGTATAACGCTGTTTGTTACGTAGTATGTGTTGTCATGTTTAATACTTACTCTATTGCTGACAACTTAAACCCGGGGTCAGAATCATTGAGAGATCAGTCAAGTCATTCGCATACGCCCCTGTCCACTGGATTTTATTCCGGGACCAATCTGGCAAAGATCCAAGCACATTATGTAACTAACGTCACATTTATGCGTGCCTCGGTTGTCTCCTGGTATATACGAGAGATAGCCAATAGCTTACAGCTATCTGAATTTGATATCAAAAGCCCCCGACCAAAAACTCACCAAGAGAGATTTGGGTTACCCTTTATGCTTTGCAGGCCGATCCGGCCTTCCTGGAAAAGTATCTATTATGTAACCCCACGCATATGTTGCTAGCATATGCGGTTAATCGCATAGAGCGATGGATTATTATGATGGGCCTATTCTAAGGGAGTCGAATCAAACTCTCACCGTAGGACTCCGTGGACGTACAAGCAGGTAGTAGTGTACCCCTTTATTGCTTCTGATCCAATAAGCTATTAACACTGCACCACAGATAGGCTTTGTGACGTAAGTGCTTCAATTGTTAGCGTCCAACCTTCCTCTTACATGTTCTGTCCAACACCACGATTGTAAAATATAGCTGTAAGGCACTCAAGAACATAGAGAAATTTGAGAGATGATGTCAATCAGATGGATTTTCATTTCAAAGGCTATTGATCACTGTTATATAGAATACAGGGAGTTCCGTAAAACTTGCAAGGAAAGGCTCAACACGAGGATAGTTTTCTACAGCTCCCTGCAGTATGAGGGTATCACGATTGTGTCACTTTATACAAGCTATTAGGATAGACAGAAAAGCATGGAATCAAGTGATCACTTTATTAATCAAACACGTACACACTGCTTCGACTCATGCATCCATGCATATCCCTGCATAATAATGCATCACTGCTTCATCTCATTAAGGGCGCTTCTGGAGACGTCTCTTGTATAATTGCAAATGCTGCATTTCAACTGCTTGCACCACCTGATTGGAACAATGGGCACAAAAAAAACCGTCACAAACCGTTTGTGCTTAATTGGCTGAACAGAGTTATTATGGCAATGCGGACAATAAAGGTTATGTGGCACTCCACCGTTTATGTTCGAATTGAAAGCCTGTGCTTGTTTGTTAGCGACAAAAATAACCCAATAAACCTACATCCAATGAGGAACAGAAAGAACATTGTTGACTTATACTTGCTTTTAAACTTTCTAATCCTTACATCCCCAGATCTTGAGGGCCAAAGCTCATCGGCAGCAAATCGCCGATGGGCATTTTCACCCATTTTGATCCGTCACTATTAAACATAAAAACGGGGAGTTTCAACTCTTTGTCGGAGAATTCTCGGATCACTTGCCGACAAATTCCGCACGGCGAAATTGGGTCGTCACCGTCGCCTGAAATTGCAATAGCTTTGAAAAAGCGCGTTCCACTTGACTAATATTAGTTTCTGTCGACAAATAACCAAAATGTTATTACTCACCACCGCTCTTACAATCGCTGACCGTTCAGCACATATGCCGGCTCCATAACTGGCATTTTCCACATTAGCTCCCTGGATGAAACCTGAATCGGTTAATAAGCAGCACCCAACTCTGTTTTGTTAGTTCGTCGAGTTAATCCACATACCGGAAGTTTGAATATGGACAGTACGCCAAAGAGCGGGCTTTTTTCTGTTAGAGAGATGTGTGTTGGCCTAACTAACCTTTTAAAGCCTTGTCTTTGATTTCGCTAAACTCCTCAACTGTCAGTTCGTTGTGGTTGTGGTACTGAGGGTTGTTCATGTATTTAGTATCAGATTTACTTGAAACGAATTTGTTCGCTCGGTATTAGTCGGAAATATCCGTATCTTGGTGTCCGGATGGTCCGTACGCAGTCCGACATATATGCTCAGGGCAATTTAAGCCAGACTTCTCTATGTGTTTTATAGACTTTGTGGAGTATTGTTGATAGATTGAAGGAGATCTTACATTGAGACTGTCGTTGCAGCTGCGAATTTGAGCACTTGTAGCAGTCATTCTTCCTCACTTTGCAATGAGTGACTGTGAATGGTAGTCAAACTCCATTAAATAATAGACTGATGAGACTTTAATCAGATAAACTGGATTGTAGTGTCTACTGTAGTGAGCGTTCTCGGTGCGTATGACAACCAGTAAAACTCCACAGGCAGAACACCTTGCATTACAGTCATTTGTTACGCTTCATTTTTGGGTCATGCTATCATGTCTGAGTCAAAGTCCCAAAGCTACTTCTTGCTGCGAATGTCGCCTTGCAGTAATTCGCTTCACATAATTTCTTGCCAGGCCTCTAGCCCAATAGATGTCACATCGTAAGGTCATGCTAGTAAGACAGATATTGAAATTGAGTAGCACCGACGGGAAGTTACTCACTGCGACACAAGCATCACGGGCCTAAGCAATTACCCCTATAATGACTAATGCAAGTACCGTCTCACATTAAACGTGAATTATTGCCATAGAATGATTTTGTGCGTGGAGACATATAATGCTTTCATTCTTTGAAATGAGTGTAGCCGCCATATCAAGGTACTAGAGGACGATAATATAGCACTTTGATATATATACTGACTTTTTCAATGTCAACGAACATTGTCCACAATGCTATGAATCAATAACATCCGGTAAAGCGCTGTCATCAAATAAAGACGAATCGAGTAGTCTAAGCATCTTTCATCATTCATTTGACCACGGTGAGCAGTTGGAGTGATGTATCAGTGGACAAACGGCTGTTGCCTAACGCTTTCCTCATCACATATATAGTCAATCACTGCGGGCTCTTTGTCATGACATCGAGTCACATGCACACATTGATCTCAACCTCAAAATGACCAGAGAGCCGAATTTCCATCTCCCGTGCATCACATAAACCTATTTGGCCTAGTTCGCCTATCCAAAAAAGTAACACTCCAGGCAGTTCTCTGAAGAGCACTTGACCATCTCCGTTTCTCATCACAGAAACCTTTAGATCATCTAATCCCGTTTCGCTTCAGAGATAATCACTCGCTCAAAGATAGTCACTCATCTGACCCACATTCATAGCAATTGTTAAATTCTTATCCAGCCTGGAGACCGAATGCTTCAAACTATCCAGCTTCACCCCAATGCTCAAGAGAAGAGGATCGCTGCTGATGACATCCACACTCTCGTCCACCGTCACAACGCGTGGCTTTCCCTCGTTGTCCATATACGTAACACCTGTTTCGAGGTACTTTGGACTCTGTTTGAGAAGCGATGCGGGCATCTCGTTGTGTGAAGGGGCAAAATAATGCAAAAGGTTGGAATTGCCCTTTTGATTCTTCCGCATCCACTCCAACAATTTGACGTACTCTTCGTTGACAATCGTATTTATAGGCTTCTCCCTCTGCTGAGTTATTTTATAACGAACAGAGTCAAGAAAACTAAACTTGTCGCGCTGATTCAAAATAACGGACCACGGACGAACACTAACGTTTGAAATTGTACGGAAATCAAGAGTCACCTCATTGTTATAAATACCGAAATCAAGAGCAATGCTTTCTGGAAGTGTAGGCTCGAAATCTGTTGCCCGCACACGAAATTGAGGAAACATAAAATGATCAGATGGCACTAAAAGACTCTGCTTGGCCATACAAACAGACTCACATATTTTGCCCATTTTCTCGGCCGCATCCTCACTGCTCAACCCACTGAAATTATATGAACTCAGCATCTCGTCAATCAAGTTTATAGACTCACTTATCTTTCTATGACACTTTCTCAACTGAGGAAGGTGTATGGATGTGTCTGGTTTTAAAGAGAGATTCAATTTTTTGAACCCATTTTTCAGAATTACACTCAAAAAGATGATTTGGGTGTTTTTTCTTGTGATTATTCCCTTGATAGAGTCTGATTTGTATGATGTGAGCGGCAGTTTGTATTCTTCCTCATTTGACTCATCCAGTATGAGCATGCAATAGTGGAGGGTCTCTCTTATGGATGGCAAAGCAGGCAGTATAACCTCCTTGATGAGCCACTTGGCCTCCTCCTCTGTGTGGATCTCCTCCTGGGGCGTTAAAGGTGGGTAGATAGCTGATGACATCGAATGCACGGGTTCGATTCCTGGGATGTGTGTTTGGGTCTCACTATCACCCACCTTAGGAGAGCCTCAAGAGAAAATATTTGAGATTGAGAGTCACCTGCAATTCGATCACAACAACTAGCATCACCTTCAAGCGCATTTGTTCTCTGCATTGATTCAGTGTCTCTGGGTGATTTGTATGAAAGACCTGATCATACCTCATAACTCATCTTGAGAAGTACTTCGTATATGTTAAATATCACAGTCATACGGATAAGGGTGAAAGTAGGAAATCTTACACTTACTGAATAGAAAATATGGGTTTTAGTTTTAATTCGCAAGACAGTGTGCCCATCCTTATATGTGATGCTCCCAAGGTTCGAAATTAAGCTACAGTCCTTAGAAGCAAGCCTGGATTCTGAACGGCTACGGAATACGCTCTATACACCTCGCCCCAAATTGTATGATCTAATAATCTTTTCGAAAAGATGTTGTGATATTTGTGCAGCTTCAATCTATATTTCACGCCATTTCACAGCAACTTGGTCCAGAATTATATAATTGCCGTTCTACAGTGAACCGCTTCAAAAGGGAGATTTTTATAACCTAACCCACTGAAAACATTATAGTCTCGGACAAAAACTCGACATATCTTTTAAGGTACCAGTAGCCCAGGCGATATTTTAGTAGTCTCAAGTACAACAGTACCGCCTGGGCTGATGTGCCAGCTTTGATGAGCTGATGGATCAGTCTTCTGTGAGTATTTGTTTTGTTTTCATGGACTTGGTCGAGACACCGAAGATAACCACTATTGTAGGCCTCCAGAATGATGCCTTGAGCTTTTTCAGATGTCCCAGTTTTGTCAGATTTTGGCTGTAGTAGGAGCCCTCTTCTCTACTCTTTAAAGTAGCTTTTCCACTGTTGTGTGAATAGTTTGACAAAGGACTACATTTTTTGATATTCAATAGGCTTATTCGCAAACAAAAAGACACTCTGTGAGAAGTTATTGCATATGGATTCTCGAGTGATACTCATCTATTCAGTATTGTGGTACTATGATTTTGTGTGATAGCTTGTTTACACGGCCACTGTCTTTAGTGAGGATGGACTGTAAGTGTCGGAATATCGGCGATGATATGATGAGCTATCAACAGATTGGTATATCGTAAGATATTCCTTGGAAATTCTGATGCTTGCAGATGATCAGGTTATTTCTCGGATGATTACAATCGGAGTATGAATAGAAGTCTGCTCTAGATAGTCAGTTACAGTTAGATCTATGACACATAGTGTTGAACCCTAAAATCCGTTAGTGAGTATAATGAGGGCAGATATATCATCATGGTGACGTCTATCAGTTCTGATTAGTTATCGCTTTGAGAGTGGAGAATAAGAGTAACTACATTTTCTTGAGCCCTCTAAACGAGCTACGTTGAAGGGCATAAAAGAACTTGAACTGAGTTTAATGCTGCATCTTCATTGCAACGAGCTCAAAAGAGTATAAGGTGCACAGGTAGTGCTGATCCAAAATGACAATAGAGTCTTTTTTCGTGATTCAAAAAGTCACTGAGGGTGTGTTAGCTGAGGAGCTTCTTGTGTCGTTTGAATATAACTTGCTTTAATAGAATCCACCTCGTGCGATAGTGCAAGGGCTGTGTTTGTCGGCTCATCGGTGATAATAGGACACTAGCACCTTGTTATAATCTTCAGATATTCTCCTAGGATACGTCGATGCTTGCAGATGATCAGGTTATTATTCAGATGACTACAATCGTCTGCTGTAAAGCCAACTGGCACAATTTTCACGTGTAAAAGTCAACTGTTCAGCAATAAACCATGACTATTCAGGTGCACAATACCGAGATTATATCTGACCAATGCAGTCGTATCAAGAGTCTTATTTGTGTAATCTAGTCGCCAATCTAAATGTTTCTTTTAATTGAACTCAATAAAGAATATCTCCCTTATGGTGTGTGGATAAATAAATCATCATGAGACGCTTCTCAACCAGTCTGAAAAGACCACTTTTCGAGCAGATAAAATTGGCTGACCAAATGGCAAAGGGTCAATTACACTACGACCGCCCCAAAGAGGAAAAAGCACCTCTTTTTAAACGTCCTGAGCCTAACTATGAGGGACACGTTCCACTACACCCTATTGAGCGTTTGGCTTTATTTGTCGGATCTGGGATTGGAGCCTATTTCCATCCGGAAAAACCCGAATACATCGTGTCGCTTGGTGAATCCACCGCTTTTGATTGGGTGCTTAGAAAATTGCGTCGTCAGATGCTGGATACGGAATCTGGTAGAGAGATTCTTAAAAATCGCCCTCGAATGACATCCACTTCTTTAGACTTGGAAAAACTTGCAAAATTACCTCAAGACACTCTCGGATACGTCTATGTGAAATGGCTCGAAAAAGAGGGCGTTTCTCCCGATACGAGAACTCCTGTTCGTTACATCGACGACGAGGAGCTCGCTTATGTAATGCAAAGATATAGAGAGTGTCACGATTTCTATCACGCCATTACGGGACTTCCCATAGTGAGGGAGGGAGAGATTGCTGTGAAACTGTTTGAGTATATGAATCTGGGTATCCCCATGGCTGGGCTGGGATCTTTATTAGCTCCAATTCCTATTAGCAACAAGCAGAGGAAACGTTTATTGAGCGTTTATTATCCATGGGCTTTGAGAGTGGGTTCCGGTTGTAAGCCGTTGATTAGTGTGTACTGGGAGAAGCTTCTCGATAAAAATATAGACCAACTGAGAAGTGAGTTAAGGGTGGAGGTCCCACCGGATATGCGGGAGCTCAGAAAGTTGGCTAAAAGGAAAGTGTGAGTGTCGGAGTCTTTGTTGAGAGATAAAGAATCTTCTTTATGACCCATAGAACCCTGATCACACCATGACCGGCTGAGGGATCAAAGAGAAGTGATTGGTATGGCCTTTTCTGAGTTTCACGTTTTGAACAATAATACGAACCAGTTGAGATGACAAAAGAATTTCCCTGCTGTGTTTTGTATACTTTTGACATCCGCAAACCGAAAGATGCTCTTTTGGAGTAACTGTCAAGGGGAATACATTTATCAGGAATTTGTAAGGACAACCATGCCCTTGCCATAAACCAAAAGTGAAGCAGTTCTATCAACTATAAGCCAAACGATTACAAAGCCGCCTTTTGTGAGCGGTACAGCTGGTGTATATTCTTCTTTTCTATGCGATACAATCGCACATAGTCCGATCAAGTCATCTCTGAAGCAAACCGAAAAAGGTGATCTTTTGCTCCTGTGAGGATAATTATTGAACGACTTACACTTGGTGGTCACAACTTGTTCTTTCACGAGATGCGGATTCTCATACTATGAGCTATTGTAAGATTGTGGCCATCCTGTCAGATATGAAGGGGATGATGAACACTCAACAAGGTTTTTATTTGATTGATCAAAGATCGAAAATTAGAAAGACTCTGCCTCATTTGATGGTTGGTGCCATTCAAAGGCCAGGAGTAAGACTCTGAGTGTGTTTGAGAGGTTTCAATCACATTGAGAGATTCTGTCCCTGCGATCTTGCATCATGGTATCACATAGTGGATGATTTGCTCCTTTACTATTAGAGATCTTTGCTTACTGATGAAAAGTCTAAAACGGATAAGCTGAGAATGCTGTAAGTTGTTCTATGGTCATGCTTATGAGCAGTGGCAGCGCTGTTACCGATGCTGAAGACAGATTTTTGGTCAAAAAATTGGAAGATCAGAAAGCTGGCTCTGGAAAAGGTTTAGAGGCTATGACCTTGTAGTGATCTTTACATTATAGACGGAGCAAACGAGGTGGTCCTTCCAACCAGTTGTCATATTTAATAAATCTGGTACTATGGCACCAAGATATATTCGGACTCACTCAAAGTGATGAGGGATATAAAAGCTACTTGTATACTCTGGCGTGCATGAACGATATGCATCTTCATGCACTTAATGTCACATGGAACAGAAGTTCTAACAATATTGGACGTTTGGCAGTGGTGATTATGGCCTTGAAAAGAGGATAGATGTTTTTACAATCAATAAAGCGGTCACAATAGGTTGAAAAACATCATCAAGAATATTCACCCTACACCCAGACTATATGACTAGGTGCGAACAGTGCTTACGTGGATGATTCGTGAGGAACGATTTTCACTGCCA
>JAJLWQ010000205.1:0-12671 GCA_030570875.1 Citeromyces matritensis
ATCACCAGTCCCCGTCACCGGTGTATTTTGATCTCGCCCGGAGCTTCGGTCCGTTGATGTAAAAGATCACAGGCACTGCCACCATCACCAAAGCTATCAGCGCCAAAATACTAGACCCCCATCCTACTGGGAACTTTTCAGGCCCTAGGTTGGTAAAAAGAGGATGCCCAAATAAGGGAAACGCACCTGCAGTAAGCGATCTAAAGAGGTCGTTCGATGCAAAGACGGATGCCATGTACCTCCAAAATGACATCCCCAGGTAGTTAAACAACCCTTGGAACACTAGAAACATACCAAAAGCAAATATCGCGGTTCCTATAATGGGACATATCCAGTGAATGTGCTCGCTGGCTGTCCATCCAAAGATGAGTATTCCAATAGGCATCATGATACTGCCCACAATGGCAAAGGGTATGAAAATTTCTGGGTATACTTGACCGCCTTTTACAACCACCTTGGTGTATCTGCGATAGACTATGGGAATGTAGACACTGCCTCCAACTATTACACCTATTGTCAAACCCACATAGGATACTCCCATCTCTATGAGATTAAACTTGTAGATATCCAAGAACACAATAGGGAAAGCCTCAAACCATAGATAGACTATGGACTGAACGAGCGCCAAGTAGATGTTGATTAACAACACCACTGGTTCCATCAGGGTAATCTCTATGGGCCTCCAGAGGATGTCTTTGGCCAACTCTTTGGCTGTGAGCTTTTTGTTGAATAGCTCACCCCGACTTACAATATTCTCGTTGCCTGTGAGCTTTCTTAATCTTTGAGCCTTTCTTGTCAAAAGCTTATGACTATATGTTTCCGGCAGGAGAAATGTAAGCACCAAGAGGCACGATCCTGAGATTATCAGTGTAATCCAAAAGGTCCATCTCCAATCGAGAACTTGAGAGAATACTGATCCGATTAAAGGCCCCATTGAAGGTCCACATACGGCACCTACAGACCAAGCTGCAATTCCCACAGGCATCCAAGGAAGACTTATTGTATCGCCAATGGATGCTACTCCTGTCGCCAAGGCCGGGGATGCAAAATATCCAGCTAGAAAACGCAGTACACATAGTCCAGCAATGTTCTCCACCAAAGCGGTAGGAATCTGCAGTATGGCAAAGAGGAAAAGAGTGACGATGTAAATAGATGTTCTTCCGAAAATGGCATTTTCTGACATGGGAGATAAGATCATGGGACCAACTGCGTATCCAATAACAAACAAGGTAAGGGGCAGCACAGAGACAACTCTACTGACATGTAAGTCTCTCATTAACTCGTTCGACCCTGGCGTATAGATTGCAGACGCCATGTACACAGACACGGTGAGGATCATTATCTCATACACAAAAAATGCCTTTTGATAGAAGGGCCAGTTGAAAGGATTCTCAGGATCGTCCGGTCTATCCCAGTCGACTATAATATAGTTCAAGTCATCGGTCTCGGCATTCAGACTCTCTTTGTAAAGAGAAGAGTCTATGTTGAGATCTTTACAGGTATAACATACCCGGGTTCCTCTTCTTTGTGTTTGACGTATTTGTGCTTAGAGATATGGTAAAGAGCTCTGCCAGCAAAGCTGTCTCGATAAATTTATGCGGCATACGTAGATGCAACGGAGGGGGTTTATATCTTGTACCGGCTACGGAACTAGTTTGATCCGACGTCGCGATTTCGCGAACGGTCCACAAAGATTGAAGAGAGGGTGAAGAGGATCTTGCGAAGGGAAAAAACGAGGAAGCTTATTAAGGTTGCTCATCTTTGGACTAGATCTGGTTTCCTTGTATCTTTAATGAGTCTTTCGGCGCAGAGCTCATCGTTCGATGCATATGCACCTGAACAATAGGATTTTCGCGACCGCTATTTTTCCGAGATGCAGGATCTCCAATAAGAGGACGCCTATTCGGCGTGCACAACGTGTAACATTATAATATACTTTATAGTCGGACTTCATAAGTAGCTCATGACTGTAGCATAAGGGTCGTCAGATCCGGCGGATCGGATCGATAATTTTCCCGGATCGACCGCTGTGATAGGATCGAAAAGTAGAAGTCGGATCGCGATCCAGAGGCCGGATCGTCGAATCGATCCGATACGGCCTGGGGTTCGATTCCCAGAAATTTTACTTTATTTTCAGGTCGATTATTCTCGGTAAAAGGGTAAACTTCGTTAAATCTGAAGAATTAAAAGAGTTTGAAGACTTAAAATACATCCTAGGGCCATTTAAAAGGGCTTTTTGACTGTTCTCGAAAAATTTACTAAACTAGACTGTATTATATATTCTTTCTCAAATGTGTCTAATCGATCCCGGTTCGCGATCCAATGGTGCGATTTTAGATCATATCGATCCGGATGCGATCGATAAAGGCTTCCCGGATCTAGATCCGGATCTGACGACCCTTACTGTAGTAAGTCATTGGATGTGGCTAACCAGTCGAAAAACCAGTAGGCAAAGGTTGAGCTTTCATAAAACGTAGCATGCTATAACTTGTTTTTTCTACATTACAACAATGGACGCAAGATTATTGAACAATTGAGCTTTGAGGTATTTCAGAGCCTTCTCAGCAAGTTCATCCTCTTCAAGGGATTTTTGCTCGGTGAGGTTCTTCAAATGTTCCGCCTGTCATTATCTCAGAATTTCATGAACTGTTGGACAGTGAGTACTACATCATATGAACTAATAAGTGAATTGAAGAGAGATCTATTTATTACACTACTAATTTACAGCTTATACCACATACCAGTTCAGGATCCAGTACTACTGGATCGGAAGTTAACAAGGTACTCACACCGGCTTCCATATATAAGTAGCACACTGCTATCGTATGAGAGAGAGTCTGATCTGAGCATCTATCGGGACTCTCTAACGTTGCATAAGTCCATTGTATGATCTGCTCCACTGTATGAATGCAACGGATGCATAATGCAGTAGACCGCATAAACCTTAGGGGATTGCGAAGAGGGTTCTTGGAAGGTCTCATACGACCGCCCTCAGAGGTCGAAGGGCCTGAGGTTGCTTTTTATACATTAGGTATCTGATTGTTTGAGTAGAGAATACACCTCTACGGAGATCGCCCATCCAAAAGAATGGATAAGACCTTGCTAATACAGCGAGGCGGACCAATATTGATTATCGATAGGCGACGTACATTTTTGAGGCGTTAAGCTAATAATCGGTATGGCGATCTGTGCAGACCAGGGTCTGTTGAGCACTGAGCTTAGCACTTTATTGGGAAAGGAGGAAATGGCAGCTGTTGAACTACGTAGGTATAAAAGGAGTGCGATGGGCACTAGAGGATAATCGAGAGAATAATCATCGATCAACGTCTAGACCTAGGAAAAGGAACTCGAAGAAGATTCATATATTTGATATAGTGAATAACGAAGTTTGACACCCGCTAAATGCCACCAAGGAGGAACCCTGGAATTAACATGAACTCATGAACAAAACCCAAATGAGAACAATAAATCTTACTCCGAGACCACTTCGAATGGATGAGCATTCACTTCTGAAAATATAACTTGAGAGATTTCATAATACTCGTGTGCTGTATACATATCGACTCCCTCTTTTGGTCTATGATGCCACTCATATCTCCTCCTGTCGTAATCTCTACGTGAGCTATATATATATGTCAACGGGGTGATGCTAGCATTGATGTAACTTTCATCAAGCAGCAGCAGAGTATCATTGAATTCAAATACAACGTGGTAGCAAATTTATCTATTTAGCCGTGGCCTCCATTCAGTCTCACAGGAACTCTCTAATTCGAATAAAAATAATCATTTTATAAATACAAACGAATCTATAACACAGTCTCTCTTCACCAAATACTTCTCACCACAAATTGATCGTAAGCCCATCCGCTTCGCTTCAGAGATGATATGAGACAATAAGATGATCTCTTCCGCTTCGCTTTAGAGATAATCCGCTCCGGGATCATCCCCACCTTACACGATCAGAGTAGCCCTGGTAGGAAGTATCGCGGTGGTCTGAACCTAGAACAGCACTCGTGGGCTGAACTATACCGGAACTACTGCTAAATGAGGCCTCACGCGAGCGAGCGGGTATCTGCTCATACTTCAGTCCGGAGGAGGAGCCTGTTAGCAGATCATCCTGAGTTTCCTCAAAAGGAGATTGAATGGGCTTTTTCTGGTCTACAAGCATGGAATCTCTGTCATGACCACGCATAGCGGCTGCTCCAAGTGCCATAAGCTCCATATCGTCCCCATTCTTTTCGATGCTGTCGGTACGCGGGATGAAGGATACTCTGTCGTCCTTCATCGGCTGGTAGCGAGTATCTGGGTTTTTGTACAAGAGGGAAAGGACGCATGTTACTATGGTGAATACCAATAGAATCAGCGCAAAGATGGCGTTGAGCACAAAATACACAACAGCCATGATGGAGGACACAACGTCTGGCTGTTTGAAAAGCTGGCTGAAGAACAAGTAGAAGAGAGCGTTAAGAGCGTTAACCACCGCAATGAAAATGTTGAAAATGTTGGTACGCTTGTCCATGAACGGTCTCTTCCAGCACACAAGGGCCGTGTATGCGATTTCGATGATGAAAACAATGAGAGCTTGCGCTTTGCCGTATCTCTGCATAAGAGCTATGAAGATGGAACGAGCCAGAGTGAGTATCAGAACAACCGCAACCCAGTAGTACTTATCAGCACGGTACTGAATATAAAGGAACCCGTACCTGTTGAGTGTTTTGGCGTCTCCAAACAAGAGGTATGCTGGGTTTTTGTACATGCGGATGGACTTTCTCGCAACGAAAAGAACCTTCACCACCGCCTGAACGAGGAGAACGAATATCACTATGAAGATGACAACAGCCACAACCACGCACCCCGTTGAGTCCCGCTGCATCAACTCCCAAAGACACAAAAGAGATAGCTGCGGTAGAGTGATCAGGGCCAGTCTATAAAGAACACCTTTGGTGATGGTGTTCCACTGTTTTCTGTACTCTGCAAACTTCCCTGGCCGGATCGCCTTTGTCCGTACAAGTAGCTCAACGATCGCTTTGAAGGAGGTGAGACAGAGGAACAGAACTATGACAACGAAAAGGAAAAAAACTATACCCGTCAGAAAAAGGTTGCTGATTTCTATGCCTGCAAGGAAAGCTACCCTTTGGATACCTCTAAGAACAAGAATCTTGTTGCTGAGATCAGCCTCCTTCTCGTTGGTAGAGTATAAGGAGGAGTCATCGTCAATGACATCTCTTTTGAGAAATTTCTTCGCCACAGAGATCGAGTATATGTTTCTGTTGCGCAATATAGACGTGACGGTACCGGAAGTTGCCTGAACGTACCAGTTTATGATATGCTGCATAAAAGAAACGCGAATAATGCCCATGGTCCACATAAAGTTCTGAGCCCATGCAGCTGCAATGGGTGGGACCCTCTCTACGGCCAGCATAGCGGTGATGGCGAGTGACTGGAAGTAAATAAAGAGAGAAACGGAATTTGAAGCAATATGAGCAGCTGTGTTTGAGTGGCCAAAGATAGAAACAATTCCAGACGTCAAAAGACCCAAACCAGATACAGCAGCGATAGGCCAAGCGGCATATTTGGTCTGAACGGTTTTCCCGTTGGTAAGCTGAGCTTCTACACAAGCCAGCGGTGTATTGGTGTCTCCCGTCGCGTAAACAACAACTCTCACACGAGCGTCCAAATCGGGAATGGTATAAGCTATGTTTGGAATGTTGGCCTGGATACTTGAGGGGACTTCATAATCAGATTTCACCTGGATGTGTCCTGAAGTGAGCGGGCAAATGGTATCGTAGTTTAGATCGCAAAGCCGGATCGTCTGCGTCATAATCGTCAGTCCGTAAACAACAACTTCAGCGTGAGCCTCCACGTAGTCGTTGATAGTTGTCAGAGCGTCTATGTCGAAGGTGATTTTATTGTCATCTGGCGTGTAAACAACATCAAAGTAGGTTGCCGTCAGCTGCGAGTTGTCCATACATGTCAACAAAGACGAGGACTTGACATAGTGTTCTGCGTAGCACCACCTGGCAAAGAGTAGCCAGATCAGAATGAGTGACATTTTATTTTTATCTGGTGTATGGGTGTAAGTATGCGTAGGCTGTGCAAAGAAGAAAGCGGAGCGATCAGCAAATGGACACCTTATACTTGAGTTGTTTTGAGAAAAAAAAAACTTTGGGCCAAGTATCTTGGCAAGTCCAAGAGTGAGGGTGTGTGGAGGGGTGTGCACGTGACATGATTTTCTTAGAAACTAGGAACTCTTGGAATGATGTGATACTTCAAAGTGGCTCAAGTCGACAAGAAGGGCAATAGAGGTATACCTGTTTCGAGTGATTCTATTTTTAGCTCTGCATAAACGTCATGCACCTGCATGCACCTGCATGCAAGTGAGCTGAGGCGTTGCCCATTTGAGGAGCTCAATAGACGAAATAGGCCAACAGAAGGCTTCAGCGCAGATCATGGCGCTAAATGCATCAAATTCGTCGCTTAAGAGGTGATCGTAAGACCGATTTGTGACCCCATCATAAGGAGTAGTTTCAAAGTACATCATTGAGTAGGGTATCGTTTGCGAGTATAGCAGTCGAGAAAGTATAAATGATAGCATGAGGCTTAGATCATAGGATGACTACAAAAAATGAAATAACAAAGGGAACTGTTGTGAGATGCTATTCTAGGCGCCAAGGTGATTGGATGCGTCACAAATATTTGCGCTATGCGGGACAAATTTTTGTGCACAAAATTTGCGTGACAGAGACACCCTTACATACAAGACCCATTCCGATAATGAATGTACTTGGCTGACGACGAAGAGAATGCATTTTACGGAGTATAAGATATGCTCTAACAACCGGGAAACGGAATTGTAGCACTGCGGGCTATGCAAGGCTTGCTAGTGTAGTGGTAACACGCCCAAGTCCCATTAGGGTTACCTAGGCTCGATTCCTTCTATCCTTAGAATTACAATGTGTGCAACATTTTGTTTCTGCGAATTCAATAGCGCAATTTTGTTATTGATACTAGTCATATCTGCTTCGCGTTGGACTTGTAAAGATGAAGCAGCTTGTTGTGCTTGTTACTGATCAGAATTCATATCACTTTTTTGTGTTTTTCCCAGGAGAACAGTTGTGCAGCATGTCAAAATAGCACTTCTTGATCAAGAGTGTTTCTTTTTCAAAGCTGAAGAAGAGTGGTGTCACATGTGTCTTTTTTGAATAACCGTAACCTCACTACTTTTGATCTTTTGTTTTAGGACAGCCGGCTTGTGATATGCCTTGAATGGACTCGTTTTCGCCTCATATCAGTATAAATATCTATAGATCGTAAGAAGCCATTTGCGATCTGCCGGATCGCGAGTCGATCAGATTCATCACTCTATCGGGCTCAAAAAAAATCGGAAATGGATATAGATGGCTTTTGGACGGACGATAATCTGACCTCTGGATCGTTGATCTTTTTTCAATCCGGAGAAAGCCACAATTAGGGTACTTCTGATCGTTCGGCTTTTATCTTGTTGTCGACTGAAAGAATAAGTTCCTCGATATATCTACTCTTTTTGAGAGTCACCGAATCATGGTCTGAGACTAGTTTTATGGGTAGTAAGGCTTTCCATTTCGAGGTGAGACTCTTTTTCAAACATCGTATCTTGATCTGATTTCACGAGGTGATATCTGTCAGTTGTAATATACTGACCACTAGATACGCCCAGAACGTTGTCATACTGATCATCATAGCTTACTTGTTTTTCAGATGATAACTTACATTGTTAGGACTGCTATTCTAGAGCTGTGGCCTTGGATCGCGGGGGTCTAGATCGCGACCTTGGTAAATACTACGTTGCTGGGTCACGTTCATCATGGGTCAATTTTACTGAGGAGCTTCTACTATTCTCGTTAATTGCTATCACCGATTGGTGTAAATTAGTGTCATCTTATACAAAGAGAAAATTCCGGAGTGGTTTTGTATGAAACATCGTGTGCTCTAGAGGAAAGTTGCCTCTTTTTATACCGCCATTAGTTTGCTGTCAATTCTCCGTTTTATGCAAAATGCATAGTGCCTTGTCATACTGGCCAATCAGTGTTGTCTTTGTGTCTCGGTATGACGTTTCATGCTAGAACAATTGGCCCGACAACTGATATCTAGCTGGATGACTGGGCAATAGCGTCACCCATAGGAGATTCGGGTTTTAATACGCCAGGCCCCTTTGGCTCATGGAGCGACCGTTGTTTAGGTCACTCCTGAGTCCTCGCATATGTCAATATGTCGATGTGCGGTCTACTGCATGCGCATTCATCCGCGTGTGCAGTGGAACATAACGTTTGGTATTATGCAGAATATGTTCAGATCACCACTTCCAGAAGGCGACTGCAGTCGTCATCCCATCGTGGAAGTGGAGTTATCAGCCAAGTTATCCTCCCTCGTTCTGTTTCGGAGTAACCAATTGGTGTTATAGTATAACGCTGTTTGTTACGTAGTATGTGTTGTGATGCTTAATACTTACTCTATTGCTAACATGAAATAAGAAAGTAGATATGTGGCAGACCGACATTCGATGTAAAAAAAATTCCGTAACGCAAGAACAAAAGGTCACCATTGCAAGTAGAGGTTACACACGTACATTATCGAGTCT
This sequence comes from Citeromyces matritensis, assembly GCA_030570875.1. Taxonomy (NCBI): domain Eukaryota; kingdom Fungi; phylum Ascomycota; class Pichiomycetes; order Pichiales; family Pichiaceae; genus Citeromyces; species Citeromyces matritensis. The sequence goes on from JAJLWQ010000205.1 coordinate 8,618, forward strand.
ATCGTTTGCGAGTACAGCATGCAGCAGTCTAGAAAGTTTTATGATGGAATGACATGGCGTATATCATAGGATGACTACAAAGAGCGAAGTAACAAAGACAAGTGTCGCGAGATTTGTGAAGAAAAAAAAGAGATTGGATTCTGGAAACGCCAAGGTGGCTGGATGCGTGACAAATCTGCGTGACGCGCACATACTTACATCTGCTGTGGCTTCTCAGCTTACGCTTCGTCGCAAATAAAAGAGGACACATGACGACAAATTGATCTCATTTCACAAAAAATTATGTACTGATAGCGGTCATCGAGGGAACCGCATTGCATTTTTTAGGTTCTTATATTTGAGATAATCTCTGAAGCGAAATCGGCCGTGAATTAATGTTGGAATCATCTCTGAAGTTTCTCTTCAACCGCTTTACCCAAAAACTTCCTCACCACAAATTAATTGAAAGATTATCTCTTCCGCTTCGCTTTAGAGATAATCCTATTTTCTGTTGAGTTGGGTCCGGATGTTGGGTAGCCGCTTTTAAAAATGACTCCCGATCATCCGTAATTTAGTCAGCCAAAACAGCCGTCACGCACAACCACTATTCTTGGCTAAACTCCAACTAATACCATCTCCTCGGCCCTCACTATAAAAATCGGTAAAGAGGGGGGTCGTGCCCTCACCAGCGTTACCCCACTGTGCCGATCCTGCAGGGTCACTCTTCGGGCGGGAGGGAAGAAAGTATAAAAAGAGGGTCTTTCGCCCCTTTAATTTTCCCCTCATAGGAAAATGCCTGAACCCACAATGAAAGATCCTGTAATGGAGAATGCCCATCTGATGCAGGCAAACTCGCTAGCCCCTCCGCAGGGGTTCTTTGACAGGTGCAAGAGTAAGCCTTATATCTCTAATCTCGAAGAATACCTCAAGATGTACAGACACTCGATTGAGAAGCCGGATGAATTTTTCGGAGAAAAGGCCAACGAGCTGCTCACGTGGTCCAAGCCGTTCACGCAAACCGTTTACCCTTTGAAACAAGGGTTCCAGAACAGCGATGTTGCTTCTTGGTTTTTGAATGGAGAACTCAATGCCTCGTACAATTGTGTCGATAGACACGCAATTGCCAATCCAGACAAACCGGCCATTGTCTACGAAGCAGACGAGCCTGATCAGGGTCGTGTAATCACCTACGGACAGCTTTTAGAAGATGTGTGCAAAGTTGCACAGGTGCTAACTTCTATGGGTGTTAAAAAGGGCGATACCGTGGCTGTTTACCTACCGATGATTCCCGAAGCAGTTGTGGCCCTTTTGGCCATTGTGCGTATAGGAGCTGTTCACTCTGTTGTTTTTGCTGGGTTTTCCAGTGCGTCTTTGAGAGACCGCATTTTGGATGCCAATTCCAAAGTTGTAATTACTGCAGACGAGTCTAAGCGTGGCGGCAAGATCATTGAGACAAAGAAAATCGTGGAAGAAGCTTTGAAATCGTGTCCGGAAGTGCACAACGTTCTTGTTTTCAAAAGAACAGGAAACAAGCATATCCCTTGGAACGAGAAGCGCGATTTTTGGTGGCACGAGGAAGTGAAAAAGTTTGGGCCATACACCCCTCCGGTTCCTGTTTCTAGTGAAGACCCGCTTTTCCTTCTCTACACTTCAGGGTCCACAGGAAAGCCCAAGGGAATCCAGCATACCACCGCTGGATATCTTTTGGGTGCTCTCTTGACCGCCAAGTATGTTTTTGACTTGCACCCGGAAGATACGCTTTTCACGGCGGGAGACGTTGGTTGGATCACCGGTCACACGTACGTGGTTTACGGCCCACTGCTTAACGGTGCCACCACCGTAGTATTTGAAGGGACCCCGTCTTACCCAAGCTACTCGCGTTACTGGGAGATTGTCGACAAGTACAAAGTGACTCAGTTTTACGTTGCGCCCACAGCTCTGAGACTGCTCAAAAGAGCAGGCGCCCAGTACGTGGAGCCGTTTGATCTTTCTTCCATTCGCGTACTCGGCTCCGTTGGTGAACCGATCGCGGCAGAAGTGTGGGAGTGGTACAACGATAACGTTGGACGTGGCAAAGCTCACATTTGCGATACTTACTGGCAAACTGAGACTGGATCGCACATCATTACTCCGCTGGCCGGAGTTTCTCCAACAAAGCCCGGATCGGCGTCTTTCCCCTTTTTCGGTATCGACCCAGTGATTGTGGATCCTGTTACCGGAGAGGAAATCACCACCCCAGCTGCAGAAGGCGTTCTAGCGGTGAGATCTCCTTGGCCCAGTATGGCTAGATCCATTTGGAACGACTACAACAGGTTCAAAGATACCTACACCAACCCTTACCCGGGCCACTATTTCACCGGAGATGGCGCTGCAAGGGACAAGGAAGGTTTCTACTGGATTCTGGGCCGTGTCGACGACGTTGTGAATGTTTCTGGCCACCGTCTTTCGACCGCTGAGATTGAGGCTGCTATCATTGAAAACAAGCACGTGGCAGAGTCCGCCGTTGTTGGTTTCCCGGACGAGTTGACGGGGTCCGCAGTGGCAGCTTTTGTCTCACTCAAGGACAAAGAGTTGTCTAACGAGGAGGCAGTGGCCATCAAGAAGGAGCTTGTTTTCACCGTCAGAAAGGAGATTGGCCCATTTGCTGCTCCCAAACTGATTTTACTCGTCAACGATCTGCCAAAGACGAGATCAGGAAAGATTATGAGACGTATCCTGAGAAAGATTCTCGCAGGAGAGGAGGACCAGCTCGGAGATGTCTCCACCTTGTCCAACCCGCAAGTTGTGGAGCATTTAATTACAGTTGTAAAGGGTTCGGCTAAACTGTGATGTAGGCTGTTGAGCTGTTGTATTATTTCTGTATTGCTAGAAATGGATGCTGATTATTTTGAGGTTATTGATTATCTCTGAAGCGAAGCGGAAGAGATAATCTTGTTGACGTACAGCGATGGTATCACCGATTCATCAGGTTAGACATAACTGCGACGAAGCGTAAGCTGAGAAGCTGACGCAGCCAAACCGTTGTGTAAGAATGTGTGACGCATCCAAACACCTTGATCCCTCAAATGTTCAATCTCACAACATTTCATTATAGTCATCCTAATATGGCAGAAACTGAAGAGGTTCTGAATGCGACGAATGTATGGACGTCGGTACGAAGTGAACGGAAAAGAAAGAGAGAGTTTTGAAAAATGCAATGAGTTGAAATAAATCAATCTCTTTTACTCCTACATCCATTGCCTCTTCGCTCACCATTACGCTCCTACTGCTCTTCGCTCACCATTACGCTCCTACTGCTCTTCGCGCAGTAGTCGCTCAATGGTGGCTCATCGGTCGCCCGTTATTCGGAGAAATGCGTGAGTAATCAAATTTTGCCAGCCTTAAATCACCTATTTTTCTTACTCTAAACAACGACCAAAGAGAGACCGACAGCAAATCCAAACTCGCCAATATCGCTGTAACTTTATCAAGTGTCAACCATGTTCATGAACGTAGTGGCGACTGCTTGTGTACCTGGAACAGGCGTTTTTTGCGTTCATAGCCAGGTTTTTGCGATTGGACTCTGAGACGGCCTCATTGTACTGAATAAATGGAGATTGTCTGTCGAACACAGCCTTTTCTTTATAAAAAGTCTTAAATCTGTTTTTGTCGACTCACCACGAGTCAGCGAAGTGAATAAAAAACGAAAAAGAGGAAAAGAAGGGCCACCAGAACCGGTTCCAAAATGTGTTCGGGTCAAACCCGAACCGGCTTTTCGGAAATCGAACAAGATCACACATCGAACGAACCGGTTCCGAGCACTCAAACCGCCGGCCCTGGTGATCCTTAAAGGAAATAGAACATTTAATGAGCTGATTTCATCAATCTCTCGTACTTTTCTATCCTCCACTGTAAATCACATTTGATGATAAGCCACAGACCAATGTCATAATTAAAAAGGACAAAGCATCACGTCGTGCGATCATTTCCGCTACGCTTCAATAATCTCACGTACGTCATAAAGCCTATCTGCGGTCTAATATAAAAGCTCACTGGATAGGAAATAAAGAGATACACTACTACCAAGGTGGCGATA
>JAJLWQ010000206.1:0-12127 GCA_030570875.1 Citeromyces matritensis
TCCGCCAGAACAAGCCCACCGTAACAAGCTAAAAGCGCACACTGGAGCCACCATCCAAACACGTTTCCTACGAAAAAGATTTGCTGTTTCGTAGAGTCCTTTGTCCAGAACGATACACCGGAAGCGGTGAACGGCCAGGACTGTGGTTCAGACGCAAATGGGTGTTCTGAGGTGAGCTTGTTGTTCTGCTCAAACATGGCAGATTGAAGTTCTAGCCATTTACTCAAAAAGGGCATTTTCTTCACTTCCTTTGGAGTGTACACTTCTCTAGCATCGTCGATCCCAATAATCTCGTCAATGCTCCATAGGTTACCCGAGTCGGTCATTTTCTTGTTACCGTTAACTTCCTGCTGGTTGAACCCCCAGTCAGGCAGAAGCTCGTCGTTGTGGGTCCACATGGCAACCACAGTGGGCACATGAACAAACCTCACAAAGGATCCCTTTGTCTTGAGCACTTTTGACTTTTTCTTGTCAAAAGGGTCTAACCGGAAAAGCGTATCGTTGTAACGGTCTCCCTCAGCCAGTTCAGGCGAAACTACAGTGAACTCTTCGTTTGTAGGGAACAAGGGAGACGCCACGTCGTGGGTCAGCAGAAACCCTTGAGAAGAAACGTGTCTCAGTCTGATTGTGTCTGACTGTTTTACTGCGATTCCCAGTCTGTCATCGTTTGAGGCTGGTAGAATCTCCCAGTAGTTACTCTCGTCCGATTTGTCAGTCAAACAGGTCACCTGCTGTCCCTGGGACGAAACCCTTCCATCCTCGTACCTCAACGGGTAGTTGTAAGGGTGAGAGTGGAGGTATGCCTCTGTATCTTTGTTCTTGATTAGAACAACATCGTGAAAGTTGACCTGTCTAGCCTCCTTGGCCAAAGGAGAGTCTCCTAGAGTCTCCTGAAACTCGGCACTCATAAAGCCGTCCCCCGTACCAGACTGGTTCAAGATGGCAAAGTGGATGTAGAACCATCCGAGGTAGATTATAAAGGGCAGAACCACCAGCGAGAAGAACCGGGCAACAATGTGACGGTATACTTGTTTGATGGAGAGCCCCTTTTCCACGTCCATAAGCATCCAAAGATCGTAAACAACTGCGCATCCAATAGTGAGGTAGGTGAATACTCCCACGTACTTTGTGGAGATTACACACGAGAGCGAAAGACCCGTTAAAAGTAACCATTTCCACCATTGAACAGAGTAGGACCTAGACCTCTCTTTTGAGAAGCGCACGTAGCAGTAGATGGCAGCAGCTACTGAAAAGATCAGAGTGGAGTCTAGCAGAATGAGTCTCGTTTCAGCTACGTGTGCGTTATCGAAAAGAACAAGCATTGTAGCCAAAAGACACGCTGGAAGCGAGTAGTTGCACTCTTTCAAAGTGAGGAAAACCAATGGGACAGTGGCCGATCCAATGAGCGCACTTAGCGATCTTAGCGCTTTGTACGGCACGTGATGAGTGATGTAGCTGTCTCCGATGGAGTCGAATTTAAAGGCTCCATTGAACCCAATCAAGTAACCGACAAAGGCAATCAGCAGCTTGGCAAAGGGAGGATGCAAATCGAAAAAGTAGGTGCGTTCCAGGTAGTACGAGGCAAACTTTCCAAAGTGCACCTCGTCGAACACTACTTCGTCAGGGTACCCGATTGAGTAGAACCTTGTAGCCACAGCCAGAACTGTGACTGCGATTAGCGACAAGCTGAACAGCCAATTTGGTTGGGCTTTCTGGGTTGTAACCGTAACCTTCTTTTTCGGTGCCATGTGTTACGCGAAAAGTTTGAGTGTTGAGAGACGTGCATGATGGTGCATGGAGGTGCGTCTTTCTATACATCGAAAGAGGGTTCTCTGAAGGCAAAGCTTCATTGATGAAGCTTAACTCTGGCTTAGATGGAGATTTATAATTCATTGTGATATCACCATGGGTAAATCATAATACGCATCATTTTGTCCTTACTGTTCATCCCACCGTCGAAAGCGGTCTGAGTACAAAAGAAGAGCTTTCTGACTGCCTTTCCTAGCGCGGCTCAACTTTCAAGGATGGTCAATCGATATTACAGACCTTCGGGTGAAACTCGAACCGAAGCATGTAACGAGGGCCAAAAATTCATCAATCCTCGAATTGCCTGAGAGAACCCTCCAGTAGTTTGTGATTGAACATTTCCAGTTCAATGCCTTAAAATTATTACCTTGAAGGGTGTCAACTTAAATCTGAGGCTTTCGTTTTAGAGCCCACTTGCTATGCAATCCCTTAGATTATTCTGCCTTCTGCCTCATTGTAATAAAGTCACGTCTGCAATGCTTCTACTCGACTTACAGGGAGTAGTCACACCTTTTAAGCTCGGTGCTACTCAAGTTTCCTGCCAGATATCGGACTTGATGCGTCCAGCAAGAACCTCAATCTTGCGAATGATTAGAGGATGCCAGCCCTTTTTCTCTTTCAATACAACTCCGCCCTTTTCGCTTCCTGCGCTCACCACCGAAGCATCGACCTGTTCGATTGTGGTCATAGGCTCCATCTGAAAAAGGTTCCTCCTACCATTGAATATGTGTCTTTCGTCATGAGTCGTAAAGTGTGTGTTCGTTCAAATGCTTTGACCTCCTGAAATGGAGTCCAGGTCTGGAAGGCAGCGTCAGATGCGAAGAGTCACTATAGACAAAATAAGGCCGATAGGCTTAATGCGAACAAAGACTAAAAAGTGAGGTGGAAAATTGACGAAGAACAGCCTGATACAATATTGGCGTACTTTTGCTTCTTTTCACCTTTAGCAAAACGAATGATAATCAGAAACAAGAATCTACCTCGATTCTGAGAATTGAAACTTTGGCAAAGAGCCGTCCAATGATACGATGCTTGTTCTCTTAGGAGTTCATGTTGCCCGGTCCTGGGTTTGATATAAAAGATGAAATTTATGCTTAAGGTTTGCACATCAACAGAAAGAAAAGCTGCTATTTGATCATATGTATTCTTTGGTGTGAATTCAGAAGAAATTCTTTCGATCGTGTTGCGTAATGAAATGCTTAGACTTCCTAAAAGACAGCAGACTCTTTCAAGGATAAACATTTCGATTCCCGGGATTTATATCAGCACAAGAGAACTCATATTACTCGACTTATGCAAGTTCAATGACTACAGTTTGCCTTTTAAGACAAGGAATCCTGGAAATGATTTGTAATGTCAACTTCATAAGTGCTTTATATACAGAGGTATGATTCCTCCATCTCTGGGTAAACTGATCAGTGGTTACAAGTGAGCGGACTTCAGGGTTTGTAACTTGAAGCACCTGGAAGGTCTTCTTTCTCGCTCGTATGCGTATGAGGGTTTGTATAGGCGGTCACCACCAAAGCTGAGGAGGCGCCGCCTTCAGCTGGCGAAGTCAGGTTCATCTGAAAAGGACTCAATGAGAGTTATGTCGCATTAAACACGACTAAAGAAATGTGCTTGGTCACTCAGCCGTAGGGTGATGAAAATATCGCCTGTACATTCCCCAAACAGTAGTGTGGTAAGTGACTATGTCTCTCCCAATGATTTCTAATGGTTCAGGCAAGGTATGTAGTGCACTGAGGTGGGCACAGGAATGATAGAGTCTCGTCTGTGATGAGATGACGTAACACTCACAAAGTCGGTTTCGTGGCAGTGGTTTGATTGTTTTCTTCTCGTCATACTATTACTCGTTTGAGTACGTAGCAGGGGACGACTAGTAACTCGGATCATTGAGATACCTTGTTCGAAATCTTTGGTCCCTAATGAAAACAGCCAGCTCTGCAAGTCGATATGTCACACTATAGACTTTTTAAGCCAATATAGTTTACTAAAACCATGCGACCCCACCATCGATCAAAACATGAACATGCCTGCAAGAAAAGCTACATGTCGTTATTCATCCTCAGACTGCAATCATGGACATCTAACACTTAAGATCTCGATCGAAACTGTCCAGGGCAAAGCAAAGTCCTTTAGAATCAAAGTGGAGGGTACCGTCATCTCAGAGAAATAGTCATCAAAACAAGCTCAACGGAGCTTTAAAAGAGTGGAAAATGGAAACATTCTGGCCATGATTACTTCTAATCAGAGCACTACTCACTACAATGCTCATACATGGCTCACACCATTAACGAGAGACACTGTTTTGTATGATCACACCAATCTACGTTCCTTACCCCCGAGCGATTGAGCAGAGCTTTACACACATCGCGAGACCTTCAGCATAATAGACGCGGGAAGGTATTTCGACAAAACTTCAATCCCAGGCTTATCCCAAACGACCCTACATCACAGGATGGTTTGAGATTTGTTTCACGAAATAATATAAATATATAATTCCTATATCTTGGACTCCACCATGAAACTTGCCCTACCAGCCACTAGATCGGCTTTAACCCTTTGTCAGCCTCCCATAAGACGGTTCGCACAATGGAGTGCAATGCAGGAAGCGTTTCAAAAAGAGGACAAAAAGCCGAAAGAATCAGAGAAAGAACCCATCGCATCGAAACCCACTCCATCGAAACCCACTCCATCAAAACCTGAACTCCCATCAGTTGACAAGAACAGTTTCCAGGGAGCCACTTTGAACGACAATCCTCTGGGACTCACCGAGGGGGAAGGCACTTTGAATTGGTCATCCTCATTTCATGGGTTGGGTACTCTGTCTTTTGGAAAGGAGATTCAACAGATTCTCGGTCAGCCAATAGCCTCCGACGATATAGAAATAACGCCAGACGGGTTAATATACTTGCCTGAAATAAAGTATCGTCGTATACTTAACAAGTCGTTTGGCGCAGGAGGATGGGGCCTTGCTCCGCGTTCGCAAACCATGATTGCGAAAAATGGGTTCCAAAACGGTGCGGGAACGCTTACGAGAGAGTACGCTCTTATTGCTAATGGCAGGCTGGTCTCTATTGCAAGAGGCGAGCAGGATTTTTTTTCGGAAAAGGGAATCCCAACCGCAACAGAAGGTTGTAAGTCTAACGCGTTGATGCGGTGCTGTAAAGATTTGGGGATCGCTTCTGAATTGTGGGATCCAAAGTTTATCCGCGAGTTTAAGAAGAAGTATACTGAGAATGTGTTTGTTGAGCACGTGCCCACCAAAAAGAAGAAGAAGATTTGGAAGAGAAAGGATGGATTTGTGGACTATCCTTTTAAGCTGTAAATAGATTTATTGAAGTTTTCTGTAACCTGTAGATTAGTAGGTAGTGTTTAGGAATTGAGGTAGCGACAATCGGAGAACGCTATAGTGCTCCATAGTTTTGAAATTCTAGTTCTGACGTCTTCGATACTCAATGCTGAAGTGAGAGTTTCAAGTTTGCATGTTCTTTGGTGAACGTTTCTTCTTTCTTCTCACACAACTTACTTGTGTCTTGTTGCAGATTGTTGACTTTACATATTGCTGTGAGCTTCATTGTTGAAAGTCTCTTCTAACAGCTTCAAGATCTAAGTCTGTGGGTTGTCAGAGACGTGTGATCCTCACACCATCCTCACACCATTTTCGTTAACCTCGTATACAATGTCTATAGATTCGTCGCATTCAGATACTCTTATCAGCCATATTATTATAAAAGAAGTTGAGAAAAAAGAATGGCGGGAATCGTTCGTGAGATGGGGCGAATAGTTCCTCAAGCATGTAGAAATGATCATGCAATCTTTGTGACAGAACCACAGGCATGAGAAGCACTTCTCACTTGAACTGGTGCTGACAGCCTCAACCTCAAATCATCTCTGAAGCGAAATAAGCACGCCATGAGCATCTTATTCTGATAATCGAGAGCTTCTTACGACAAGCACCAATTGTGTGTCTCTGAAATGACTGAAAAAGCATCTAGAAACCGAAGGCCGTTCTGTTCAAGTTAATCAGACGATCAGGAGTTATCGTTCTCATCATCAGGGGCCTCATTCTCGGTAACCTCGCCTCGCTCATTCAATCCTACGCCATGCAAAACCTCGCCTTGTGCTGCTTAATACGCCTCCTGCTCCTTAACCCGTCTGTAAATGAGCACTCCTTGCCATTCGAAAGCAAAATCTGAAATTGAGAGAAAGTCTCGTTCCAGGGCGGATTCCATATGGGATTTTAGAGCCAGCTACGACATTGTAATGTCTTCCAAACCAGTAGTATGCGCTCAAAGGTACTTCCACTTTCAACTCTGATGGATAAATACAATATGTGCGACTCTGCTGTAGATAGACAGCGGACTCGCCACTTTTGGTAGCCCAGGCATCTTTCTGCGGTCTTATGACTTTTCGAAATATAGCGAGTTGTCATCATTATTGCTATCGAGGAACCTGTAAACGGGATTTACTATAACATAAGTACGTTGGAGGTATATAATATTTTGTATATCGTTATAATGGAACTTCTATGTGAAAAAAAAAAAAACCTCGACGTCTCAAGTCTTTCTTCTTGAGGGTCAGTAAAAACAGAACGCCTACTGGGATACTACCTTTGAAAGCTAGCAACGGGGCCTGCAAATCCTCCCTGGCACTTTCAAGGGTTTTTGCTCAAGGCATTGACCTGGTTTATCATCCGTGAGATCCGTCAATTTCAGATTATGCGTCAGGCACAAAGGTCTCCTCCTTACTGGAAGTGGAATGCCATATTGACAATTACACATGAAAAGTGGGAGAGATCTCAACACTAGGTTCTCTCTAACAGTATCGACAATGATAACTATTGCCCTGCGATGTTCCAGGCTCTGGGAAGTAGACGATTCCTGGTGGCTTCGAGAAAGGGTGCTTGATCAACTCTACTAGATGAGGACCTCCTTTCTTGACGAAAAGCTGGTAAAAAGGCAAAAGGAAGATTTCTGAATTTCTCACCTTTTGTGATTATCTGATTTCAATCTTTTGTGATTGTCATTGATGAGATCTGTAGTGTCATGCGCAACTTCAGGCGTTTGTGAAGACTTGACTACTTTTACCGGGGCCGTCACTCTCCCCTCTAAAATACATGGCGGACGTCTCAAATAGTGGGAAGGGCACTGCACATGGAAAACACCTCAAAAAGATAGAACATGCAAATGTTATGCAGAAGTTATTGCATATACGTTAATCCTCGCAATAGAAAACAAAGCATGGGCAGAATTCTGCAATTCGTGCATAATTTATGCAGGGATAGTTCGATATGCCAGGGAAAAAACGTTTTATGGCGCCGAATAACATAAAAAGCGCAATTATTTCTCATTTTTCGCGCCAGAATAGTATTTTAGGGAAAGTACAGCAAACCTTGGCCAAATGTTTTCTCAAAACAATAATCACTGAGAATAAATAGACCTATCTTTACTTGAAAATCTATTTGGGATGTACTATATCTACACTTAATTCCAGGTTGTGAGATCAGATCAGTCCATATCGCTTCATCATCAGACGCAGGTCCAGCAGTGTAGAAGAAAAATCCAAACACCAATCAATCATGCTGAGCCCTCAAGAGGTAAAACTTATTAAAAGGGAGCGCTTCGACTGGTATGCCATTCAAGTAAAGTTCAAATTCGTTGATGAAGAATTACCAGAACCTGAAAACCCAACTCCTGTTTTCCCCGGACTTGATTACACCAAAGTTTCACCTGCCTTGGCCACGTTCGATGATAACAAGTTTTTTTTTCTACCGAGCTCTGATTACATGATGGAAGCTTACAGGTTGTCTTTGCACATTTTTTTCTCTTTGCCTTCGAGATGTCTTGTAATTCCCGAGATCAAGCGAAAACGATCGCAAACGGAGATCGATGAGGCGGAGTCAGTCTCGGAACCTCGCCGTGTGTTTTTATTCTCAGATGATATGCCCAACAACTGTCCTAGAGCTGATACACTTTTTCATCGAGTTGTAATGTCTGACGATTCATATGAGATGAATTTTGATGAAACGTATCAAAGAATGAATGAATTCGTGAGAGGCGCAAATGATGAAATGAGATATTGTCTCCGGAACATAGCAGCTCATAGAAGTCATCCCTTCAGAGCTGATCCAAAAATCGAAATTCCCGAAAATGCCACCAAAGGAGCGTTTGAATCCGTGTTGAACCCCATAATGAGTCTCTTCCCTGATTTGTGGGGGAATCGTCTCGATTTCTACGCATGCACTTCGATATATGACTACAAAAATCAGGTTGACGAAACGGATAAAACCGAATATATAGCTATACCTGACTTTGCTGTCAAAGAAGACGGTGAACCTTTTGTTTGCATCGAAGTCAAGTACCCTTCCATCGATACCAACGACCCGCTTACTCAGACGGTGAGTCAATGTATCTGTGGTGGAACTCCTTATGGCGTTGTGACCAACTACATGGACACAGTTTGCTTCAAGCTGGAGGTGGAAGAGGAGGAGATTGAAAAAGTGAGAAACTTAACCTGCAATAAAGATGTGAAATCCGATCAAGGCATGTTCAAGTATGTCAAGTTTAGTTACATCAGAGTCAAGAACGATGCAGCCGTCAATACACTTTCATGCGTTCTTGCTGCACATATTTTCAAAGCAAGAGAGGACATGGTTGTACGGAGGGATGATTACAGAAGGCTTTTTTCAAAGTTGGGTGCGGCTTTACAATTTACAGGTGAAGAAATGATCATAAGAGACCGGAAAAGTTACAACTGGTTTCGCAAGTATCTCCAAAAAAAGAGGCCTGAAAATCTTAAAAAGATCACTTTCACCGTCCACGGAATCGCTGAAACTGTCAACCTTTATGATATGATTCCTTTTGATAAATCAAGCATGCGAATCATCCAACAAGGCCATGTGTACAATGCCCAGGTTTTGGAGATAACCGCTACCGTTTTCGAGAAACTCACCGCCAATGTGAGACATACAGGTAATCAACCAGGTACTTCACGTTATATCCTAAAGCTTTTCGATCCTGTGCGTGGGAAGAAAGTTCACAACAACTATACGTTCAACGAACCGTCATTCAGAAGATTCATCAAACACACCTTCTTTCGCGAGCTTGTTATGTATCGTCAACTCAAAAGCCTGTGGGGTAAGTGCATTCCACGACTGTATCACGCCGGCATGTGCCACTTGTCGGACAATGACGGCTTGAAGGTACACTTTGGTGGTTTATTTTTGATTATCGAATTTATCGACGGAACACCACCTGATTTCTCAAAGGAGGAAATTAGACAGTCGGCTAGAGACGCACTGAAGGCTATGCATGCTCTAGGCGCTGTGCATGGGGACATAAGTTCTCGAAACATGATTCAGCATGAAGATCAGGTGTTCTTTCTGGATTTTGGCCTGTCGACTGGGAAATTCTATAAAAAGAGTAGAAAGGGTCGTGGCCTTAAATATCTCAAGGACAAAGATGAAGTGGCACTTGAAAAGGCGATTTTTAAGTATCTCAAAGCTCATGGATTAAGTACACAGTGGTTATTTTGACGTGCTCCTTTTTCAAAAGTCAGACAAGTGATTATCAATACTCCAAGACATTGAATAATACCACAAAATATTGGAAAACTCAGCCAGCAAAGCAATCTGACGTCAGGACTGGTGATGGTCTGATCGTCTCCTTACCTTTTTGATAGTTCTTTCATTAATTACGGGTTGCAACTTATTTTTTTCTGCGGTGGTTTTCAGCATTTCGCTTGTTGTATTATATGTTGAGTATAATGTTATATGGCTTTATAATCGATATAATTGCGGCATCATTTGAGATGTCTGTCTCAAAGTCTATGATCGCCGAATGATCATTGCCATTGATTGTGGCTAAAAGAACCTGCTACAGCACATCCAAACTCTTCCATTACCGCGGGTTGTACAAAATTAACGATGAGTGTTTGTCAATAAAGCTATTTGAAGGACATCACCGGAGCTAGCCGATGTGAGATTTAAGGCCTCGGGATTGAACACCTGACCGATGCGATACAGATAGGTGTAGTTCAATTCCAAAGAAATCAAGTTTATGCTTGTTCGAAAGCTGGTGATAACTGATGCGGTTTTAGAGTTATGAGTGAATGAGAAGTATGAGCTTTCATCATCTGATCGGCAGAAAGCAAAAGTTTTTGCACTCTCATCCATATTCTCAAAGTATCCAGCGCTTGAGAAGATGTATACATGGAAACTTGTATCATGAGCATTCGCATTCGGCGCAGAAGGACGGACCAAATTAAGATCATGCTTTCAGGATGAGTCAGCTGACCACTACTTCGAGATTAGGATAAAATGCAAATCGATGAAAGAAACCAGAACGAGGCAAAAACAAACAATAAGTTTTCATCCATGGGAAATAGAAACGATGGAAGCGCGAGCTTCGTTGAAACCATTACAGCTTAATACACTATTACGTCCATTCAAACTCTTACAAAGAGAGTGACAACAAAAAGATGCGTCTCTGAAGCGTATCTAGTGGCCTACTCGACAAAAGGTAGATCGTTTTTTGTCGTAGTTACGCCGTGAGAACCTGAAGCCAACTTTTGATTAGGTTACTCCTTGTATCAAATAATTGTCAATCAATTGGGCTTCAACTTGTACGGCTTCACTTTCACTCTCTCAATTTGGCAACTTCACCTGCTAGTCAAGCAGGTAGTAAAACCCCCCGGATTTTATATTTGATTTGAGAACAAAACGTATTGAGGCGTCTGTTAGTAAATCCGTCCGACTCTATTACTGATGTAAACGGGTGATCAGGAGACGCTGCACGAACACTAACACCAGATCTGTACTTTGTGATCAAGATGCGATCTCAGAAACAGTTTCAAGGGTGGAACATACGCCACGAAAATTAGTCAGCTTGAAAAGCAGGAGTCCGGACCTTTTATTCGTATCGTAGTCCTTCTCATACAAGGCACACTCTGTTGTCGACCTCAATTAAGAGGTGCAGGTTAACGACAGAGGTATTTCAGCGACTTGACGGACTTTATTATCCTTTCACCGCTTTGATATCATTGAAACATAGCGAAAATGATCGCATGATTCGACAGATTCCGTTTTTTACAGATGACATTACTCTGTGGATTGTCGAGGAGTGAGATCATTAATATACGTGGACCAGGACATCCTTGCACCTATTGATTGTCAATAAGCTACACTGAATCTTTCTAATGTGTAGAGAAGGAAGGTTGTTAAAAAGGAAAAACATAAATCAGCCACAACTAAGCGTAAGCTATAATTCATTTCTCAGCAAAACTACATGTAAGGATGTGTTTGTGCGCTAAAATTCGTAACACAGATGCACTTTTGCCTGTCCCTTTTCTTTTCTATTCTTTTATTTTCTCAAGGCATCTTATACTGGTACCACCTCCTTCAAGCACTGCTCCTACAGCTGACCCTCTTGCTTCTGCTGCTAGCGAACGGAGACGTCAACTCACTCGAGAGAAAATGACAAGACAGCGTGAGAGACTTGAATAGTCTACTTCTCTTCAGGTAACTGCTGCTTCTCACAATTTTCCCCTGCAAGC
Organism: Citeromyces matritensis; assembly: GCA_030570875.1. Classification (NCBI taxonomy): domain Eukaryota; kingdom Fungi; phylum Ascomycota; class Pichiomycetes; order Pichiales; family Pichiaceae; genus Citeromyces; species Citeromyces matritensis. The sequence continues at coordinate 11,362 of JAJLWQ010000206.1, forward strand.
CTATCAGCCCTACTTACCTCATGAAGACGTCTGTAGTCCCTACATTGACTCATCCTCTTCTTCATTTTCCTGATCGTCATCTCTTCTTCGTCTTCCACCTCCAACTCTTCACCTCGCAAACCTCCTCTTATCCTAATCAGTACTTCTCTCCCGATAAATTGTTAGTGTCTTGATACACGAACCGTTAGCTTTGGGTTTATTCTTCTCCATGTCTTGAGAAGACACTCCACCCTCCCAACTGTGCAACGTTTGTAATGAGTTTCATCTTGATATGGCTGTTTTCAAATCTGGAAGCCGTAGAAGGTGCACCATGAAAAAGGGGAGAACAAACTCAGCTATGACAACAATGCTGATGCTGGCGAATTGATAGATGTTCAGAGGTTTGATTTGACATTCACAGAGGAATTTCTTGCTGCCTGTTGCTCTCCCTAGTTTGGATGACGAGAGGCACGGACAGCTAAAGTCCCCCCGCAATGTCATTAGTATTTCACAACAAATGTCGTCTAAATGAGTTTAGCTTTTAATGGTTCCCGAAGAAGATGACGTTTTACTTGTCAGAAAAGCTGATTTTCGAACTCCTGAAACCTTCAAAGATTTTATAATCTGTAAATGAAAAGCGTTCGATCATTAAAGCGTGGCAGAAATGATCGCACGACGAAATGCATTTACTTTTTCACCGATGACATTGGGGGAGGACAGGACATCCTTGCACCTATTGATTCTCCTTTTGCTGACAACAGTAAACTACGTTCTAATATGTGGGAAA
>JAJLWQ010000209.1:0-11867 GCA_030570875.1 Citeromyces matritensis
GCTCGTTTGGACGTTGTTCGGGCAGAGAAGGCAAAGGAGGAGAGAAAGGCAAAAGCTGAGTCTCGCCGTGCTCAAAAGACGAAAAATTCATCCTGGTCCGTCAAGGTGGAGCATAAGGAGGATAAGCATGAACGGAGGGAGAAGCTGCAGCGCAGAAGAGAAGCGGTTGAAAAGGCTATCAAGGAGACTGCGCAGGACGATAGTGAGAGTGAGGATGAGCAGGATTGGAAGGATCTTGTCAAGGCTAACAAAAAGAGAAAAGTTGAGATGGAGGGTGACTTTGATGGGTTGTAACAGAGTTGTGAGTGGGCTAGCAAGGATTACTTGCGACGAAGCGTAAGCTGAGAAGCTATAATTCATTCCGCAGCAAAAATCATATGTAAGGATGCGTTTGTTACGCAACGCAGATTCTGTCACGCATCCAAACACCTTGGAGCCTGAATAGTTTCAAGAAACAATCTCACAACATTTCCCTTTGTTACTTCATTCTTTGTCATCATCCTTTGACCTCCGCCATGTCATTCCATTACTCTATGATCTATACTTTCGCGACAGTTGTATAATATACTCGCAAACGATGGCCTACTCGATAAATAGTAAGACTTTGCGTAATGGTGACCTTCCACCTTTCGAAACGGAAAATCATTTGAATCAACTGTCGATACTAAACTTCGTAACTACTCTTGACTGTGCCTTTTCTTTCTAATTATTCTTCCTCCTTCCGAGGGCATCTCATGGTTGTTCCACCTCCTTCAAGTACTCTCACAGCAGACCCTTCTGCTTCTGCTGTTAGTGAGCGGAAACGTCAACTCATTCACGAGAGAGTAAAGAGTTTGCGTGTTTACAGTTGGTCGTAACTACTGAACAAGCAGATCCTGTTGAAGGGAAACGTCAACGCAATCGCGAGAGAAGACTACGTGAGAGAAGTCAATTGTCCATTTCTCATGCTTCTCACAGTCTTCCCCTGCAGGCCGATCAAATCACCCTATTCCAATCACCTCCAACTCTTCCACCTCGCCAACCACCTCTTCTCCTGATCACTACTTCTCTCCGCATCAATTGTTAGCGCCGAAATCATTTTTCTCAATGCCTTGGGAAGACACTCTGCTCTCCCAACCGTGCAACGTTTGTAAAGAAATCCATCTTGATATGGTTGTTTTCGAGTCTGGACGCTGTAGGAGGTGCACCTATGAAAGAGGAGGAAACAAATTCAGCCGTTACATTAATGCTTTTCCTGGCGGGTATACAGATGAGTTCAGAGGCTTGATAAAGGATTTCACATTCACAGAGAAACTTCTTGTTGCCTGCTGCCCTCTCTTCCTAACAGATTGGATGACGAAAGAAGCTAAAGTACACCGACAATGTCGTCAGTTTCTCCCAACACATACCGTCTTTATCAGTTCAGTTCATTAGAGTTACCAAAGAAGTTGACGTTTTATTTGTCAGAAAAGCTGGGTTTCGAACTCCCGAAACCTTCAAAGATTTTGTGGTCTGTAATTTAGAGGAGTGCGATCATTGAAGCGTAGCGAAAACGATCGCACGACGTCATTGGTCCTACAGATGACATTGGACAATGGATTATCGAAGAGTGTGATCATTGAAGCGGAGTGGCTTGGTTCGTGTGTTTGGAAATAGACTTTAAGAGTTAAATGGGTGAACTCTATACTGTTAATGACGAAAGTCAGCCATACTCAGGAAAGAAATATTATTGGTTGATGCTATGCCCATACCCTTTGTCGCAACCGGACATCACCTTGTCAGCCATATTTTATGTCTGTTTTTGTGGTTGTGACATACTGTTTGGTATCACAGTGGTGCATGTCTAGAGTGAAAACTGGAAGGCTATTCTAGTGGCTGTAGTGTCCATTGATATTCTTCCCTGTATAAAAGTCTACATCAAACAGCGATCATCTTATGGACTTATGCTGAGACTGATCTCGAATCAAGCTCTCTCCGTAGGACACCGTAGTCACTAGATAGAAGCAGGTAGTAGTGTACCTCTTTATTGCTTACTGGACCACAGATGGCTTTATGACGTACATGCTACATTTGCTATATTGCACTTACATTCTTAGTTTAACAGTAATCAACGGATATGCCTCTTACGTTGTCTGTCCAACACAGAATTGATCCAGAGTTTGCTAAAAAAATAGAGGAATATTCCGAAAAAGTTTGAGTAAATGTCAAAAAAGTGCCATCTGTAATTTCCATATCAGTACTCATTGTATGGGTTTGGGCCAAGTTTGTATGGCATGAATTTCCTCGTTTTCCGGAGCGATGCCTTGTCCTGACACTGTGTGTCCCAGGAATTGGATTTTGTCCTTTAAGAACTCGCATTTTTTCTGCTTAGCAACAAATCCTGAATCTGGTAGCTTTTGTAGATCCCACCTGATATGCTTTTGATGCTCCTCCGGGGTGGCAGAAAAGATGTGTATCATCAAGATACACTACGACAAAACCGCTCTCGATGAATGGCCGGAGGACGGTATTATCTATATGAAGGTCGCTGGCTGTGTAGGATGACTCAACATAGCCGGTACCTTCTGCTGTGATCAACTTCTGTGAGATTAAGCAGACGAACAAAGGCGACTTCGCTTTAACCCGCACAACATCAAAGCCTAGAAGACATCAAAAGAGACGGCGACATTCGTGTCCCAAAACGGCTGTGATAGGAATGAACGCTAGGTACGAACATGGATATACTGCGCGGTCGTCTGTTGCATGCTTCAACAGGCCTATTACGACCCTCCAGCAAAGCTAAGATTTACCAGTGCAGGGAAAGGCGACGCATGCAGAACTAGCCGAGAGAACATAAAGGTCTCTTGAGGACGGCTCAAACTGTGACTCAATAAGCCGATTTGAAGATCATGAAGAGATACTATGAGAATCACCGTATCCATATAAAGCAGGGCACAGACGAACTGATGGTTTTCAGAGCGTTTAATGTATCAATCAGTACTAAAAGCGTTTACCGCCACTAACACTCTTTGATAAGCCTACCTATCCTACACTGAAAAAAAGGGAGGAAGGAGAAATCGCGTAACCAAAAATAATAATTAAAGAGAAAAAATCGCAGTCACGAGTCTTCACAAGCCAGACGAGCAGTTTGTTTTCCAGAGGATGTGGTGTGTATGGTCGACAAGCACATCCTTACACCGCGAAAAATTTGACAAGTGTTGCCCCCATCGAGACAAAAAAGAGGTCGTGGGAGCGCAAATGGCGGTATTTTGGACCACCAAGATAGTTGGAAGGTTGGCAAAGTGTATTACTATACACACCTGTGTCTGAACCAGTCTTCCCGCACTCTTAACGGCTCGATTTCCGAGATTTTCTCGATAAAAGTTGCTGCTTTTCACTATGTTGAGGTGTATAGAAAGAGTGCGGGTCATTTATAGACATCGACTCCTCTTAGCTCGAGTTGAAGGGAGGGGAATTCGTGAAATTATGTAGAGAAGCTGACTTTACCAATAGATACAACTGGACAAAGGGATATACTCCATGTAAAGTTGATGGTGTGCATGAAAGATGCATATCGCTTATGCGCGGCGGATAGTTTGTACATTCTCCATAACGCTGCACCACATATATGAGTGACCTCTAGTCTTGGGAATCTTTTATTCAGATAATCATAGGCACCAAATAACAATACGTATCGTTGCAGCTGTTCAATACGTATCATTGCAGCTATTATGTTAGTCAGATATTGGACTGTAAACCACAAAATAGGTTTGAGCAGCGTAAAAGTGTTATAGGCTGACCAATGATATTTGAGCTTAGGACACTTTCGATGATTGATCTTAAGGTTTTCAATAATAAATTGATCTCAAAAAGGGATCTTGAAAGACTCCAATAATAGGAAAGACTCCCGATGATAGATTGTAACGAGTATCTCTTCCGCTTCGCTTCAGAGATAATCCATCTATTATAATACAACATCAATCCATCTTCTCACTCATCACCTGCTTGACCGGCTCTTTATCGTTGATGTACAGCTTGTGCTCCTGGATGTACCTGATGACCGAGTTGGGCAAAAGATACTGAACACTCATTTCTCTTCTGATAAACAGTCTCACTTTTGTAGAGCTGATATCGTTGTAAATGAGCTGCTTGATAACAAGAATATTCTTACGGTGTTCGTACATGATATCGTGAGACAGCAAAAAGCTTCTCACGTCCGACCCTGTTCTCTCCACTATGAGACAACCGTACTTTCCCAAGATATGGTGAAGATCCTGGTCGGCCCACACGTTGGGTTCTCCCATCGATTCTATAAGATCTCCTCCGGCCAAAAGCATGATTTTAACTCCACGCTTGATTCCATTTTCTCCAATAACTCCGCCACGCTTTAGATTTATCTCTTCGTTCAAGTGGTCCAAGACAAGCGCAGTTCGAGTATACTTTGGTTGTAAGGACTCCCACGCGTCCACCATCAGCCATGACGATGTGCGTTCGCATGCAAGCTCGCACATGCGAACGCGGTGGTGGGCCGGGGCCAGGCCCTGCTTCTTGTAGTTATCGCTTACAGGAGAGTAGTAACCCCCCACTACTTCGAAACGGGTGCTTTCTCTAACGGAGTCGATCGCCATCTCAAACATACGCAGATGGAGATACGTAATAGGCGAAAAGGAGCCGCACGCTACGATTACCAATGGGAACTTCTTAGGGTCCTGCATCGTCGACGCAAGTCGATGTATCGGGAACCGGTAGTCGTGAAGATTATCCGACTGTCTCTGAATACCGTGTGGGACTTCTTCGAGGTCTGCCGTTTGGAAAGAGTGGATTCTAGGCAGATTGGCACGTGACACAGATATCCTCGGAGGCACCGCAATATTCCGGCCGCCGGAATAATTATCGTCCGTTGCGTCTGACTCGTCCGAGTCTACAGTGTCCTGAGGGATCATGTGAGGCTGTGTATTTGCATGCCGGGTCTTTGCAGGATGCGGCTGCGGTGCGTCTATGGACTTGCAGTAGTCCGCCAAAACATACGGCTGGATCGGCTGCACCTTCGGAATGTCACACGGAGGAGCCGGAGGCTTCATGTGGGGATTATCCGAAGGTGGAATGAAGTTTGGATCGTGACTTGGGTCCATGAGAGGTTGAGCGGGGCACGACCTATCTCTGAAGCGAAGCGGAAGAGATAATAGAATGGCCAAATCTACATTGATCTTCAAATTATCTCCTTCGCTTCAGAGATAATCTAAAGAGCCATCTAAATGTGACTCATGGTCACTTCAATGTTGTGTGGTCCAGTGATATTACCCTCATCGATGAAGAGTATAATTCATCAGGCTCGTGTCCGAATAGAGTTTGCCTTTAAAAATTCTTCCAATAGATGCTAATCAGATTCTATGGACTGACGGACTCATCGGGTTTTGACTCTACTCATAAATTTGAACCTATAAGAGAATAGGCGTAAAGTATAGAATAGACCTAAACAGTGTGAATAAATTGAGAAGAGGCCATAATTTATCTTTTTGCCATACACATGATACCGAAGTGTTGAAACTTACATTCTATATAAAGCTCACGTGACATCAAGTGCATGAAGATGCATATCGACCATGCACGCTAGACTATAAAAGTAGCTTTTATATCTCTCATTACTTTGAGTGAGTCCGAATAAATATTAGTGCCCATATTACCCGTTCTATTACTAAGACTTTAAATTTAAGAACATTCGCGACGAGGCTAATTAAGCGATTTCACATATAACCTAAGGAAATTAAATTTGAGAATATTTGCGACACAGCAAAAAACATGTGTAAGGATGTATCTGTATCCCAGATTGTGTCACGCATCCAAACACCTTGGAGCCCTGATAGTTTCCAGAACTCAATCTCACAGAATTTCTCCTTGTTACTTCCCTCTTTGTACTCATCCTATGATCTACGCCATCTGATTTCATCACACAATCATTTATACTTTCGCAACAGCTGCATGCTATACACGCCAACGATAACCTACTCGATAATGTACGCCAGGTGTAACCTCTACTTTGCATAATGGTCACCTTTCATTCTTGCGAACCGAAACCATTTAAATCAGTTGTCAATACTAAACTTCGTGACTACTTTTGCCCGTCCCTTTTCTTTTCTTCTCAAGACATCTTATGGGTGTCCCACCTCCTACAGCTCACCCTTCTGCTTCTGCTGCTGGTGAACTCAATCGCGAGAGAATATGACTGCGTGAGAGATGTAATTGTCTACTTTTCATAATCAAGTAACTGCTGCTTCTCACAATCCTCCCCTGCAAGCCGATAAGACCTCCCTACCACCTTCTTCCCTATATTGACTCATCCTCTATCATCCTCCTCTTCTTCGTCTTCGACCTTCAATTCTTCCACCTCGCAAACCTCCACTTCTACTGATCAGTACTTCTCTCCCCATCAATTGTTAGTTCCGTGATACACGAACAGTTAGCTCTGGAATAATTCTTTTCAAAGTCTTGGAAGACATTCTGCCTTCCCAACCGTGCAACGTTTGTGAAGAATTTCAACCCGATACAGTTGTTTCAAATCTGGACGCTGTAGGAGGAACAAATTCAGCCGTGACATTAATGCTGATCCTGGCGAATGGACAGATGAATTCGAGGGTTTGATAAAGAATTTGACAGAGAAACTTCTTGTTGCCCGTTGATCTCCCTTCATAACAGTTTGGATGACGTGAGGGAACGGACAGTTTAAGTACACCGGGTATGTCATCAATTTTTCATAACAAGTATCCTCTTTAGCTGTTCAGCTTCCTAGAGTTCCCGAAGAAGTGGACGTTTTACTCATCAGAAAAATTGATTACCGATTTCCTGAAACCTACAAAGATTTTACACTCAGTAATCAGAGGAGTGCGACATTTTTGATCAAGGGTTTTTATAGCCACCTTGGTGGTAGTGTTTCTCTTTATTTCCTATCCAGTGAGCTATTATACTGGTCAGCAAATATTCTTTATGACGTACGTGAGATCACTGAAGCGTAGCTGAGATTATCGCACGAAGGAATAGATTCTCTTTTTCATCAATGACGTTAGTCTGTGGACTGTCGAGGAGTGAGATCATTGAAGCATAGCGGAAATGAGGGCACGACGAAATGGACTTTCACTGAAGACATTGGCTGTGGGTTGTCAACAAACGTGTTGTACTTTGGAGGATGGAGGAGTACGAGAGATTGATGGACCTAGTTCCTTGAATCTGTAATTTTGTTTTTCGTTCACTTCGTACTCGACGTCCATACACTCGTCGCATCCAGAAACTCTTCAGTCTTTGCCATATTACTTAAACAGTTGTATATAGGGAAAATTGGAAAATTGTTCCTCTAGTTTCACGTATTCGGAAAAATGATCTCCTCGTTCTGAAGTTTACGCGCGCGTCATTTTCTACTGAAAAATAATCGTCTATTTTCCGGAATAACTACATAGCTCCTCATGAGTAGTCTTGAAGTTAATCAAGTTTTTGATAGTAAAGGTGAGCTCATCAAAGCTGTCAAGTTGGAGGCTATTAAGTGTGGTTTCGAGACGGTGGTTGTATACTCCTCTAAAGTCAGATACACAGTTGAGTGCAAAGACGAAGTCTGCAGCTGGAGAATTCATAGCTCAAAATTTAATGAGAATGTACCATATTTCGAAATTAAAGGTGCGGGCCATTCAAGAAGGACTTGCAAAGAACCTTTGTAGTTAGTTTCCTTGTTGGTTATATATATATATCAACAGCTATATTTTATATATGCGCGCGTAAACTTCAGAACGAGGAGATCATTTTTCCGAATACGTGAAACTAGAGGAACAATTTTCCAATTTTCCCTTGTATATATCCCGTCTGAATCTGAATCTAACGCAATATCGCTATGACTGCTCCGCTGCGCGGAACGCCATCGTATAGGTCTACCTTCTGCATGTAGCCATTTTTCGTTTCTCCCATTAGTACCGTAGTCGGAACTATTGAGGTATCAATCGGGTCATTGCTCCTGTTCCCAAGTTAATCTCGGATCCAATTTGGCGACAAGGATTCACGCGCATTGTTGGAGGGTTATAACTGTGAAAGTCCATGATTTTGTTAATTGAATACTGAAGTCTATATGCCGAGCGTTGATATACAATTCTCAAGGTTATTTTCCAAAATCTATGCATAGCAACTCCAGATTCCAATACCTCCTCGTATTGCTGTACGAGAGACAGCAATATGCTTGTCGCTATCTGAATCTAATATCAAATGTCTCCGACCAAAACTCACCAAATTATGTAAGCGCCGGCCAATCCTTCCTGGGGAAATATACTTAGTACTATCAGGAACCCGCCGCGCACACCGTTGTCACTTCATAGAAGCAGTTATTAGTATACCTCATTTTCGCTTCCTATCCAGTATGCTAATATACTGAGCCGCACATGATGCTTTATGACGTACGTGTTAAAGTTTGTGATTTATATTCCACTCACCTTCTCTGTCCAATAGGTATCCACCACCTGCTTCTATGGAAGGACTTGTTTACGTCGAACAATCCAATATAATGCAGTAAAATGCTCTTATGCTGACTCATACATTTTTGGTGATATTATCCCTTTATGAGCAACGACATATGTGTATAATAGAATATCGTTGCCTGTTCAAAGGAAGTCTCCTAGCAGTGCACAGTCAAAACACCGCAATCCCTGAGGATGATAGTGGGTCTTATTCCGCGTCTTGGGTATATTAAAGCGTAGGGAGAAAACGCTTTGCTAGTATATATGAATGTCTCTGAAGTTGAAATTCTGAAATTGAGGGCAAAGGTAAAAGAGAGGCATCCGTAACTATCCTGCTATACTTCTTCATGGCCATACTTCTCAGTTCTGGTTATAGATGCTGCAATGTGACAGCACGACTTGTTTCATTCAAAGGGTGAAATAAACGAAAGAATGTGTAAGCACTGCGGGAAGTTCAACTCAAGGTACCGTCGCACTTTATCGCAAACACGAGAGATAAAGATCATAAGCCAACCAAGAGGCCATGCCGCGAGACCTAAACTTTGCAAAATACAATGCGTTAGGATTTCGATGTAAGTGGCATAAACTCTTCTTTCGAACTCAGATTTCTCTGAACGATATTTCAAAAAGGTTCCACAGCACAGGTTGATGATGATGAAATAAAGAGTAAAGTCCCAGGGAGACATCCTTTGATCGGGCATTTCAAAATCATCACGTGGAACAGTATTTCCTCTCCAAACAAAATGCGACACATCGTTCTCTTTGATGGGCAAAGACTTACTCTCTGCATTTTGGAAAGGGATTACGGCACTTTTTGAAAAGGAACCTAATGCAACAACCAGAACCAATAAGAGATTGGCTCGCATCAATTTTGGGTAACGCTCTGAGGGCTGTGGTGCAATGCAATGCAATGCATCCATAGTCCCTCCGGGTAACCCCTGCGAAGCATCCCTGTAATGCATGCAGCAAAACAAATACGGCTAAATTGTCGAACAATACGATAAGACATCAATACACGACATTGGAATATTTGATGCTTGCAGATGATCAGAATTCCTCGAATGATTACAATCGGAGTCTTAATAGAAGCTTGATGTAGATAGTTCGGTACAGCAAATAGTACAATCTCACTTGTATTAGTCAACTGTTGATCATTCGGCCGTGAGAATCTAAGTATGCAATACTGAGATTAGATCCATGGGTGTTCCGCATGGCGGAGGAAGATTGAGATTAAACTCAGGTATAAATATATATAGACACCAAACGAGCCACCAATGAACAACTATAATAATGACTCAGTTTCTCATGCCGCTGACAGTCTTTTGCGTAAAGTCAGAGAAAATTTAAGAAGCGCTTCCCATTCGTAACAAAACAGATGTAGACTAGAAGACTGCAGGGTCTCGGTTTGCTGTCTTCCTTTTGCGAATCTCATCCATGATCGGAAGACCCCCAGCAGGTCCCACCGTATTGACGCCTGTGTCCTCCCACTGATCGGACGGTAAAATCTGCATTCCTGGAGCCCAGTTTTTTTGAAGCATTTCTTTGCTGGCACTCACACCAACTAAAACGTTGTTGGAATCCACAAGTCCATACAAAGTCAACTTGAGCACTGGTGGCTTCCACAAAGTTTTCGTTTCCGGCTCTTTTGTTCGCTCTGGATGAGCTTGAAGGATTTTTTCAATCTCTGTCTGAACGATATCACTCATTATGCCGTGTGTATCCATAAGCTGAGCGAGCGTTTCGTTGAAGGTCATTTTCTGTGATTCTGGAAATCCGTCACCACCTTCAAACGGAAAAGGTTGGCTACTCTTTGAAAGAGACAGGGCCTCGTGGCTTCCTTTGTGTGTGCCGTGCGTATTTGAATTTAGTGCCACAGCGTTTGGAAGTTCAACTAACAGAGAAAGCAGAATCAATAGCAGACTTTTTTGCATTACAAAGTGAGAGTGTATTCCTGCCGGCCACTTTTGGCTGAGCTCCTCATGCATTGCATTGCATTGCATATGCGATCTAAGATTCAAGATCTAAAAAAGTGATCACATGAGATGTCTGGATGTTACTAGAACTTGAATTGTACACGACTATCATGAATGAAGGCTGAGGTGCAGGCCTTCACAGAAGTTTTTTATAAAGACGAAGGGCCAGCCATGGCTGGGTCGCCTTCATCATGGTTCGGTTTTGCGGAAGAGCTTCTACTATCCTCGTTAATTGACATTGTCGATGGGTGTAAAAATGGGTGTTTGTCTTTTATAGATATAATATGGCTGACACGATGATGTCCGGTTGCGACGAAGGGTATGGATTCAACATGAACCAATAATACTTCTCTCCCGAGTTTGGCTGAAGCCCTCCAGAAGCCCGTAATCTTGAGACTAACTCAACACTAAAGCATCCCATTCAACTTCAAAGCCTCTTACACTTCAATGATCTCACTCGACAATCCCCAGACTAATGTCATCTGTAAAAAAACGAATTCGTCGGGTCGTGCGATCATTTCCGCTATTCAATGATCTCACTCCTCTGAATCACAGATTTTAGAATCTTTAAAGGTTTGAGGAGATCGAAAATCAGGTTTTCTGACAAAACTTCCACTTCTTCTCGAACATTTGGAAGCTGAACAGCTAAAGATGATATTTGTTGAGAAAAATTAATGACATTGCCGGCGTACTTTAGTTGTTTGCCGTGCCCTCTTATCATCCAAACTGTTATGAAGGGAGAGCAACAAGAAGTTTCTCTTCGAACCTATTATCAAACCTTCGGACTCGTCTGTCAATCTACCAGGATCAGCATTGTTGTCAGGGCTATAATTTGTTCCCTCCTCTTTTATAGAAGCACCTCCTACAACGTCCAGATTTTGAAACAACCATATCAGGATGAAACTGGTTGTCAAACTTTGCACGGCTAGGAGGGCAGAGTGTTTTCCCTAGACATTGTGAAGAGTGATTCTAGAGTGAAAAATTGATGGGGAGAGAAGTACTGGTCAGGAGAAGAGGATGTTTGCGAGGTGAAAGAGTAGGAGGTGAAAGACGAAAAAGAGGATGAGTCAAGGTAGGAACTGCAGACGTCTTCGATACGTAGGGAGGTCTGATCGGCCTGCAGGGGAAAACGGTGAGAAGCCGCAGTCACCTGGTTGTGAGAAGTGGACGATTTACGTCTCTCACCCAGTCTCCTCTTTCTCTCGCAAGCGACTCGTCGTCTCCGATCGCTAGCAGCAGAAGTAGAAGGGTCAGCTGTAGGAGCAGTAGTTGAAGGAGGTGGAACAAGCATAAGATGCCTTGAGAGAAAAAAGAGAAACGAAAAAAAAAGGGACACGAAAAAGTAGTTACAAAGTTAAGTATCGACAGTTGATTTGAATTGTTTTTCGTTTTGCAAGAATGAAAGGTCACAATATGCAAAGTAGAGGCTCCACCCAACATTATCGAGTAG
>JAJLWQ010000210.1:0-11856 GCA_030570875.1 Citeromyces matritensis
TTGCAGTCGCGCGAGGGCAAAACGGTGATATACACTTCGTGGGGCCAAGAGTGGCGTGAGTTTGGCCATCCTCGTAGAAAGAGATCTGTTGATTCAGTCATTTTAGATGAGGGTGTGTCTGGCAATATCATCAGAGACGTGAAATCCTTTTTGGAGTCTGGAACATGGTATCACGATCGCGGAATTCCGTACAGAAGAGGGTACCTTTTGTATGGTCCTCCTGGTTCCGGAAAGACAAGCTTTATACAGTCTTTGGCGGGGGAACTCGACTACAACATTTGCATTTTAAACTTGAGTGAGTCCAATCTCACCGACGATAGACTCAACTATTTGATGAACAACATTCCCGAGAGATCGATTCTTCTGCTTGAAGACATTGACGCCGCTTTTAATAAGCGTGACCAGTCGAAAGAGCAGGGATTCACTTCAGGTGTCACGTTTAGTGGGTTGTTGAACTCTTTGGACGGGGTTGCGTCCGCCGAGGAAATTATCACTTTTATGACAACCAACCATCCGGAAAAACTTGACCCAGCTATACTGAGGCCCGGAAGAATAGACTATAAAGTGGAGATTGGTAATGCTTCCATCTTTCAGATTGAAAAAATGTTTTTCAAATTTTACCCCAATGAAGCGGAAAAGTGCAAAGAGTTTCTGCAAAAGTTTAAGCTTCACAAGTTTGAGAACGTCAGCACTGCTCAGTTACAGGGATTGTTTGTGTACAATAAGGACGACCCGGACGGTGCGATTAAGGCGCTCGACGAAATGGGTGTTCCGACCAATAGTTACTCCCAATAGTCTTAGGGTAGCAGACCCCAACTTGTGTATAGAGAATCTTATTAAGACTCAAGATTCATGTGGTTTCATGTAGACCATTATACTCCCTTCATTTTAACCACATAGTTATCGTGCTTCTCCATGACCAAGATGTGAATCATGCTTTTTTGAGAGGGAAGTGTCTGAGAATGAAGAAAAGATGATTCCCTAGGTCTGGAAATAACAGTTCTGAAAATATATCCCATTCAAGGTTACTGAGATTGTCGATGAAATTGGATTTTAGTCGCTCACCACTCAATAGGAAGCTTCACATTCATGGTGGTGACAAGAAGCTTTTGGAACAGCTACTCATGCCCAACACAAAGCCAAACAGTCGTCTCGACAAAACCTGCAATTTCCACCTCAACCACACTATTCACAGTTCAACCTCCTCTATTCATTTGATTCTTCTCTACCTCCTCTTCAAACGCCATCATTGGGCTTTCTCAAAGCTTTTTCGCGCAGTATTCATTTTTTGGCTGTTATTAAGCGTCTGCCGATGCGGTGCCTTTCACCCCTGTATTTCTAAGAAGACGAATGATACCTACTTTAAAAGAAAGCACAAAAGTACAAAGTCGACAGGTCTTCAAATTATCACAGTTTCTCTTCACTGTTTATCAAAGCATCCAGACATTCAGTTTGGGCTATAAGAGGAAGTCAAGTCTCTTTTTGAATGAGCGAGAGTTCACAAACCGGGCTGAAGACAAGGTTGACGAGGTACGAAAAAGGCGAATCAAGTGATACACATTTGAAAGTGTAGGAGATACCTTAAAAAAGGTTCTGAAGCCGATACTGTACGACTTTTTGGTCGCACGACACAATCTGCTCAGCCGGTTGTTGAGACTCCAGTCGCAATGCTGAAACCGTGCACCATATACCCATGCACCTCTATTGAAAGCGATATGATCCGACTTAGCAATCAGCTGATATGCCGGGATCTCACAATGTAATATTATGCAAGATTAAACTCAGAATGCTTGACCTGCATGTTGGATGTGCATGAAACGATAGCCATTTCTAAATGGCCGTCAACTGATTGTTGAAATACTTTTACTTTGCGAGAACAGTTAAAAAGAGAATGTTTATTTTTGACAGGCAGTGAATAATCTGAACTTGACAATGCAAGTATCCGGCAGAATTGAGGGTATGAAACATCGATTGCATTGATCTGCCAATTCATTGAGCTGGTCTTAGGACATGCCAATATAAATCAACCTCCAGAGAGCACGAAACCACCCGAAAACAATCAATAAGGCATTCGATCCTACGATACACCAAACGCCTTAGACTCTGAGCGATGTGATTGTCTCAGAATGAATTTGGTATAGTTCTTGAGTGAAATTCACGAATTGATCCTGAATCATCTTCTCCTCTTCATTCAAAAATAACCTCATAAATGATCTTGATACCATCTCATGGAACAAAATCATTGATCTTGAAATGATCTCTTTTTCGCTCTGGAGATAATCATACAAATCAATAAGATAATCTCTTCCGCTTCGCTTCAGAGATTATCAATTCTTGAGAGAACTAACCTGCAAACTCTCTGAGAACAAGGGTTTTGGCGTCTGATAAATGACGACTCATCACTTCGGTAGACCCATCATTGTCTGCGTACTCCTTGGCCTTTGCTAGAAGTCTCTGCATGAATAGCAGATAGTTCAAGTAGATTAAAGTATCTGTTGAATCTCGCTGGATTTTAAGTACCGTCTTTGATTTCAAACTCTTTGCAAACCGCGTCTTGTTGATAGCCATCTGTTGGTATTTCCACGACCTTTTCGTTGTGACGTAATGAGCTGTCTTTCCGAAAGGGCTATTTCTCCGTATTCCTTGATTCCAAGTGGCATAAGTTGGGTTAGTCTGGGATGACAGGCAGATTTTAGCAGTTTGGAATGCACTATGATCTTCTAACTGTAAATTTGGCTTGAGTTGTCTTTCTGAAGCAAATAGGAATAGTAATGAGATGGTATGCTAGCTGTTTTTTCTGGACTGAGGTAGAGGATTTTGGAAGCTTGTGTGGCTAAAGTAAGTCACAAGATTTTCTCGAAGTATCGCCATGTATGTTTTGGATTTGATAAAAATCAGAATACAAGATTTCCCAAATTTGTGATTTCCTCAGGTGAACAGCAGATATATTGTTAGAGGGTAGTTCCAAAACTGCTTTGGTCTATCTCCTAATTAAGCTCGTACTCCAGAAATTCTATTGAATATTTACAAAATATATGCAAGCACAGAACGGTTATTTTGTGATGCCGTCGAGCTTTTCTTAATCTTCACGCTAGCCGTAGATATGTTTCAGCAATAGGGTGAAATTTTCAATTGGAGAGCAAAAATCCCTGCACTGTTCTTCTCTCAAAAAGTCAAGGGTATCGTAGATTGTTTGGGAGACTTGATTGGGGCACTGTTGAATATAGACACGTGGCTGCGAAATTATGATGACTTTCGGTATGCCTTTTCCTTCTTTGGTTTGCCCTCGGTCCTCTTTCGACGCGCGTTTTGTCATTCTCCGATATTCGATGCAACGTATGCTATTGTCTACGACAAGTCTCCAGCTGCTGGTTCAAAAGCGGTTCTGCTCTATTCTCTTTCAAGTTGAAACAGCGCCTTGGAATGCTGCTATAAATAACATAGCTACCACTTCTTACCAACATTATTTTTGTGCTCGTTCAGTCCAGAAGTAATAATCACCCCCGTTGGTAAATCCCGTTCTTTGACTTCTCCTACGTTTCGGAAGGAGTGAATTGTCTTTCTAAGCGGGCCTGAATCCTTTTCAGCGTCATCTTAGAGCATTTTTGAGGTCTGCATTTAAGCTTGTGGAAAGACTCCTTGAAAGGAAGATTGTCCCTTCTTCCTTGAATCAAGCTTCATAGACCAGAAATATTGGCATTTCTCGCAGTGTTCATTGTTTTTTGGGTAAGTCTATTTTTGTGTCCGCTGTGCGGCTAAAACCGTTCAAGCCGTTTAAAGCCGTTTGGTGAGAGATGATCTTCATATCATTTCTGAAGCAAAGCGTTTAAAAAGATGATATGACACAACTCTCATAAAATCAAGCTTGTGTAAAAGATCTACCAGAAGAAGCGACTTTATTCTTCTCGAACCGAAAGGAGGGCTAAGTCAACGAGAGAAATCACGCAAGGAATAAGCTTACTGTATGGGCGACAGGAGTCGGTTTGTGTCAGGATCTCATCCTTCTATGATGTAATCCCGTCAAGTCTACGTGTCAACATGTCTATGCATGTCTATGCATCATGACGTGGCAGTGCTATTTGGGTATAAATAGACACTATTCGCACATTGTTAGACAACAGCCACTATAGCCCTATAGGCTATAGCGTCCTCTGTATAACCTCAATACAACCACGTAGGTGAACCCAGATCAAGCAGTAAGACGCAACACCTATCGATACACAAAATATCAATAGTTTGAGATATCTCACTTGGCATAAAATTGTCTGTAAGAAACAGAATCTACAGTCTCTTCCCAACAAATTACATTCTCCGCTGCCATGCAACCTGCACGACCATATGCAAATGACGACATTTTAATGTTTACGCATTTCTATTTTAAGAGCTGCCCATTTTTTACCTCAACTGTACAAAATTCTGAGAAATGTATCGTCACAGTCAGCAGCTGATACACAATTGACATGCTAATAAAAAAACCACTAGAGACCAAACCTTTCTAATTCTCAATCGCAAATCTTCTGCAGTCTTGGCCGGAAAAACTACATTCTCATATTAAACCATACTTAACCACCTGCACAGTGACGCACTGAAGAGAGTAACTCGCGCCGTAACGACATGCAGGGCTCAGCCTCGGCTGAGAGGTGTAAGGGTGATGCTAGAATTACATCAATTCAACAGAGAGAGAGGAAGCAAGTGATTGCTATTGATGAGTGATGAGATTTTTCAAAGAGTTTTGAAGCCAGGAATTGCTCTGTAAAGAGGTTAAAGGGCCGTAAATTCTTGGCCAATCATCTTATAAAGTGGTATGCATGAATATGCATGGTCATTCGGACTTTTGATCAGTCCGACGATAACCAGATTAACTTTTTTGAGCGATATACACATAATATAGTGAAGGTTAATTCCGTTTATTATGACCTCAAGAACCAGTACAACTTGTCGCACGGTGTTCGCCTCCCGGTGTGGTGGTGACGCGCCTCAAATAGCAATGTGCATGCATGATGCATGATTCTGGCGAATAAAACGCTTGCCTGCGGAAGCAAATACAGTCACATGCTTGTGCAGGAGATTGTGTAGATCAAATGCTTTGATTTTCTACTTCGGAGATTATAATATCCGAGACGGTGAAAAGCTTGGTCCAACACGGTTTGCAGTGAGAACGTCACACAACACACACAAGGCGGACTTTAATTCCCCATTTAGCCGTTATCCGTACACCGCGGTTTTTTACATCCCGGATTAAAATTATTTTCCCCTAACAGAAGGAGAATGAATGCCATAACAGAGGGCGAAGAGTGCAAGGGAGACTCACCAAAGATGAAGGAAGATAGGCTAAAGCACCCGGTTCCCCTTAGTTCCTCCTTTGTGCACAAGCTCTATGCCATGCTCGAGGACGAAAACATACGACACCTGATATGGTGGCTTCCGACGCACTCGTCTTTTGTACTGATTCCCAACGAAGAGTTCTCAAGGGTTTTGAGTAACTATTTCAAACACACCAACATTGCCTCTTTTGTCAGGCAGCTCAACATGTATGGATTTCACAAGATTAACGATACGGGCGATAATGAAAAGAAGAAGCAAGACTCGAAACCGGGTCCTCTCTTATGGGAGTTTAAACATTCTAGCGGATGGTTTAAAAAGGGCCAATTTGAGCAGCTCAAGAAAATTAAAAGACGGTCAAGTAATAATCTAGCAACGCAAAAGGAAGTGCACGACGTTAAGAAGCAGCAGTCTGTTATTCCGTCATCTGTTCTTCCGGAGGAGATGCCATCTTTTTTACCGCCTCACGTTTTGCCTCCAAGAAGTCCGGCGGATTTTGACACGGAAAAACCAGAGTTTTTCGAGAGACATCCTTCTGCAGGGTCCCAAGTGCCGCTTCCTGACCCGTACCCGAAAATGTACGAATTGCACGGTGCTTTGCAGGAGCTCAGAAGAGAGCACGATATACTACGACACAACTATGAGCTTGTTACGGAGGATCTTAAAAATACAAACTACGATATGGTTGTCTTTCTCGACCTCTTCAAGTCAACCATCAGCGAAAGATGTTCCACTCCGCCCAATTGCAATACGTCTAGCCATCTCCCACCGCTCAACAGTTTGGAGCAAGATGTGGAGGAGTTCAAGACGAAACTGATTCAAAGATCGTCTGCACGGGAAGTGGAATTGAAGAATTACATCAACGTGACAAACTTTCCGAAAAGTTATCCTCCTCCGCAACCAAATGGACCGCATCCACCACCTCCGGCTCACCCTTTGCATGTACTGAAGAACGACATTCGGTACACCTCGAGCCGAGCGCGCAACTCGTCTTATTTCGACCCTCTTCAGCCGGCTGCGGGATCGCCCAGTAGGGTGGCGTCAGCAGAGATTGTAGGAGTAGATTCTGGTGAATTTGGTCCGCGACAAAAGATGGCAAAAACGAATAGCTCTAGGCCGGCAAGCCCTGTCGTGAAGGTGGAGGATCAGTACTCTTTGGAACGGCCTCCTCGTTCGGTCCCGGAAGAGTATACTCCCTTGAGGCCCGGTGAGCAGAAAAATGCATCCAGTAGCAACCTCTATGCGCTGTTGAACCATGGCAGTCGTAGGGGTTCTCAAGCACAGTAATTGCGACGAAGCGTAAGCTGAGAAGCTATAATTGTAATAGTACATGTGCAATATATTGCATATGATGGCACAAAAAATGAATGAATTGTAAAGCATAAGTCTCTGAAGCGAGTCTTTGAAGCAAATCTCTGAAGCGAAGCGGAAGAGATGGCCTTGAGTTTTTTGTTGTAGCCCATTTGAGAGTTACCAAGCACTGCTTGTAATGAAGATGTTATGATCAGCACATAACTACTGTAATGAGTATTGTTTGCTGTTAAGCATGAAGAACACCGAGCTTTTTATTTGTAAGCAACTTTCGCAACTAGGGTGATATTGTCTCACTTTGATTTTCGGATATCTTTCTATTATTACGGTGTTGTCCTTTATGAAAATGGAACAGCAGGAGTAAGTAATCCTTCAAACTTTTACCTACGATTAAATTGCGTAGCATCATTTGTTAATCTATTGTCGCTTGAATTCTTTGCCTCGTTGTATTTACTACGTCTCTGAGTTTACTACGTCTCTGAGGTGACAACTTGACAACGCTATGACAATTTCCAAAAGCGTTGTTGCCAGACACTGAAAAGCCCTACCTCGAGAAATGACCAGAATAAAGATTAGTATCAGCGAGAAAGGGCCCTTTAGAATGACAAGTCAATTCAATGGGGTATGCGATGATATATTTTGGATAGAAAGGCATACTCTGCAGTTGGCTTGTGTTGATGTAGATGAAGAGTAACTGAAATACGTGACCTCGTATTGCAGTCGAAACAGCACAAGACGCGAGGGCACAAAGGGCACAAAAGGGCACAAAAAGGCAAGGACGTAAAAAACTATGAGCTGATCTTTCAACAAAAAAGTTCAAATACTCGAGTTGGGTAGTTTCCTCAAAGTAATTTGGAAAAAGCGCCCAATCAGAACGCATGAACAATCAAGGGCAGCGCATTGTAGCTGGGGAGAATAATGAGGTTTATTGTCATGATGACAAGTCTCTCGTTGATCAACATTCAACCGAGAAGGCCTTTTTTTCATGGCTGGACTCAATCGATTAGACTGAAGCAACCTACGGTACTCTGAAAACATCTTTTTACATCTGATTGAAAGCAACAACGAAGATTACGGCTGAAGAGTTTTAATATACTTTGTCTCAATTTTGACACACAAAATTTCTCTTCACAGCTATTGAGGCCCTGTACCATATATGAATTCCGGATTTTTTTGAGGAGTATAAATGCAACAGCTTCATAATTCGGGTATTTGCATGGTGAGAGTTGTGAAAGAGCCACCCAAAAGACGTTTTGTTTGATCTACTCATCCATTTCTCAGGCACCATGATGATCTGAAGGCAGCATGCGTTGCATTCGGGATGAATACACATCTGCACTCACGGTTGCCTAAATTTGTTGAGGAGTAGCTGATAATGAATGTGCCTCATTTGAGACCTAAGGATATGCATTTTGCGTCTTAAAGCTCATGGGGTTGATCTTTATGAATGGAAAAAAATGAATACACTCAAAGGTAGGGGCGTCGAAAGACAGCAAAAAAAGATGCGCTTATCACTTTTGTTTGTGAGGGGCAAGTTGGGGTTATAGACCATTACAGCTTTGCATAGAAGCACTTTCGCATATTGATGTTAAAGCAGAGAAAAAGACTTTAGTCATGATGAGTCTTGACTACACCGTCCTTCGCAATATTCAATTTTTTAGAGAGTGATATGAGTAATGACTTAAGATTGAGCTTCAGAAATATAAACCTAGATAGGCTCAATTATTCAAGAGCAGCGATGCTGCATAAGCATACCTCTCTTTGTTTGATGATGCCGAAGGTTTGGGGTTATTATTTGACAATAAATTCGAGGACTGACTTTACTACCGGGATCTCGAAGTCGATAGGAATAGTTGTTTTATTATGTGATTCGAAAAGTGTCGGAGCCTTTAGGTGGCAGGGGGCACAAAAAAGGGCATAGGGGCATAGGAACACACAAAAAGGGACAGAAAAAAAAAGGACGTAGGGGCATAGGCACCCCAAAAGTATCATTAAAAACCTAAAACACACCAATTTCTCATCAAACGCTAAAGCAATTCCACTCGATATAATCTGTTGACTGAACACGTAATGCAATATCGGATACTAACAATTGTAGCACGTACGTCATAAAGCCTATCTGTGGTCCAGTATAATAGCTTACTGGATAGGAAGCAATAAAGAGGTACACACTACCTGCTTCTGTGTGGTGACTACGGTGTACTACGGAGAGAGCTTGATTCGGGATCAGTCGGCTCTCTTAGCATAAGTCCATTATGATGATCGCTCCATCGCTTCACGCGATTGACCGTATATGCTATTAACATATGCGTGGGGTTACATAATAGTATAAAGCATACTTCCCCAGGAAGGCCGGATTGGCCTGTGGTTACATAAAGGGTAACCCGAATCTCTCTTGGTGAGTTTTTGGTCGGAGGCATCCGATATCCGATTCATATAGCTGCAAGCTATTGGGCTGTTCGTCGTATAGCCGAGGATACAAGCGCCGAACGCATTACTACGGCATTAGCTGCATAATGTGCATGAATCTTTGCCAAATCAGTCACGGAATAACATCCGATGCACCGGGGTGTATGCGAATGATATGATTGGTTCCTAAATGGTTCGAATGCGGTATTTACGGAAGAAGAGGGAAATGGCTGCATGCAGACGGTGACGTATAAGAATGGTGTTTCCGCTAGGCGGGAGGATATGCGGGATATACGAGATGAATCATGATATGGAGATTGGAGTCCATTTGATTCAGCTTAAGATCCGGATATTGAATTGAGATTGAA
The DNA here is from genome assembly GCA_030570875.1 of Citeromyces matritensis. NCBI lineage: Eukaryota > Fungi > Ascomycota > Pichiomycetes > Pichiales > Pichiaceae > Citeromyces > Citeromyces matritensis. Next base: position 9,411 of record JAJLWQ010000210.1, read on the forward strand.
CCCAGGTATACAGATATACAGATACACCAAAAGAAGACTTTCTCACCTATGAACAATTACAATATTAACTAGCTTTCATTACCTTTGTTTGGTGCCGCTGACATAATCTCATGTAGTTGACACCTTTTTCAAATTCTCGTTTCTTGACACTTCAATCTCATTAGCCAATGGAACACCATTCATCACCTTCACCCACTGAACATCCAGTCGGTAAGGCCCATCTGTCCCATCGAGAATGCCAACTCCCAAAGATTTCACACGATGCTTTTCAATCTCCTCATATCCCTGACTCATGACCCTTCCCCTATTAGTAAGAACAAAGTCTGCGAGAGGGATCACTACGGTTTCCCAAGAGCCTGGGCTATTCAAGAAAAGACGGTGCTGAAATAAATCTGTTCGTGACGGGTTATCGGTCTGAACATTGACAAAATAGCTTCTATCATCTCCTCTAACTCTCAAAGCCAAACTGTGGTAGGGAGACCAATCCCATATGTAATTGGCAAATGTTTTCATTATAAAAGGTTTATGGGTATTCCCATTCTTATGTTTTGTACGCCACATTGCCCAGCCACTTTTAACAATCTGTGGATGGTTTTGAGGGAGTTTGGTGCTTAAGATACCAGAAAATGAGCCACCTTTTAATGAGCCATCTGTTTCTCTAACTGTGGTAAAACCAACCGTGGAGTAACCACCCAATTCCTGGTCACATCTAGTTATGACTTTTTCAAAATCATAAGGGCTTGTGAAGCTGACAATTGTCAGAGGATTTTCAAATGGCGTTGGGGCCCAGGCTCGTCTTAAGAGCTTGAGCATGCGGAGTTTGTGGGGAAGATGCGAGTATGGGTTCGATTCTCGGGAGGGGTGATTTGTGTGAGACCTCAGTTTCATTTGATCTCAAGAGAAGAGCTTTGTTGGGAAACGGAATATTTTCCCTGTAAAGCGAACTAAAGAGAGGCCTTCTGTATATCTTGATTCCCTCACTCAAAGATCTTGCCCGGCTTGAAACTGATGAAAAGGTGTCAGATACATTCACTAGGCTACTGTGCCAGATATAACAAGCAGAGCAGTAGAGTCAGTTTCTCAAATAAGCTCCATCATTTTCGAAATCCCGAGTCGCCATGGCCACCGCGTTCCTCATATTATGTACTCTCCTCTTTCGAGGTCGTACAATGATACTTGAATGCTTCATTGTCACATGGTCTGCCATTGTCGCAGTGGGTCTGGTGGCAGTTGTGCTCTAGTATATGTCCACTGTCTAAATTCGAGGCGAGGAATCTATTCACGTTGTCTTTTCTGAAAATCAACTGACACATAGTCTGAATGCTGTAGCTCTTTTGGGCCTGAAATGTTCAATGCACAGTTACACATTTCATCTGTGCATAAAAAGTAAGTGTATCACCAGTTGGTTCGAACGCGACAAATATTGATGGTTGACAGGCTTCCCCTGCTAAGGGAATGTATTGGATCAGATTTTATGGTACGTAGACATTTTGTCGGAACTCTTCCAAAGCACCATCTTGCAAGTGAGCTCTCAGGCAACGATTCTTTTAAACGGATGGTGGCCCTCTCAATTACAGTGTGCGCAGATTGACCATACATCACATAAGCATCCGTTGATGTCAGCAGGAATAGTTGGCAGATATCTGTTGATCGGAAAAATAGCAACTCGAAGGTTTCTCCAGAACATGCCATCTCCTAAATATACAGAATCTTATACGCATGCCGGTGATGCACAGAGTTGGACTTTTTTGTATATGCCATACATGTGACTCGTGTGACATCGGAGATCGCATCATATCAGCTGAGCATTGAAGAATCACTTCCCAGATTAATTAGGTGCGTGTATATGGGCTTTTCATGCTAGGATCATTTTCTTTTGAGTAACTGCATTTCTGAGATGTCCTATTTGCGACGAGGGTTTACCTGAGGATTATAGAGTAATAGTTAGTAAACGCACATTCCGCGAAATTCATCGACCGTGTTTTATGCATATTTGCAGCGTAAGCTGAGAAGCTATAATTCAAAAGCATATGTAAGAATGCGTTTATGACGCAACGCAGATTGTGCCACGCATCCAAACACCCTGGCGCCATGAATAGTTTCAAGAACTCAATCTCAAAGCATTCTCTTTGTTACTTCATTCTTTGTCATCATTCTATGATCTACACCATGTTATTCAATATGCAATCATTTATAGTTTCCCCACTGCTGCATGCAATACTCGTAAGCGACAGCCTACTCGATAATGTAAGTATGTGTGTGACCTCTACTTCGCGTAATGGTGATCTTCTTGCAGAACGCGAAATCATTCACCTCAACTGTAAGGGTCGTCAGATCCGGATCTAGATCCGGGAAGCCTTTTTCGATCCGGATCGCTTGCGAACCGGGATCGATTCGGATCGATTCGGATCGATTCGACACATTTGAGAAAGAATATATAATACAG
>JAJLWQ010000211.1:0-11835 GCA_030570875.1 Citeromyces matritensis
AAAAAAAAAAAAAAAAAAAAAAATCAGAAAAGATAAAAAAAAAAATAGATCGGAAAACAAAAAGCCGAAGAAAAAAAGCCGAGGACAAAAGCTAGTGTTGGTAAGGCTGAAACACGTGCAAAGAAGCTGCAGCAACATGCAGACGAATTTTGAGCGCCTGCCGATAACTGTGTCCTGGCTGCCGTTGATCGTACAATGTTATGGTAGCAGGACCAGATTGTCGCTTTTTCTTGAAATGCAAGCTACGATTTAACACTCGGCTTCTTTTGCGTTTTTCTAGAAGTAATGCGGGGCCCTGCGGCTTTAGCGTGTTTTTCCGCAGATAATGACGAAAGCGATCTCGAAAAAATAAGATGCACGCTTGGCGGGAAAGCATTACTATGTAACGGCCTCGCGATAGTGGGACATTTATGCAGAGATGTCCCAACCATATGCAACGCGGTGTACACACAGCCCCTAGCCAGAAATGACGAAAGCCGCCTGCAACGTGATCAAATTGGAAAAAGCTTTTATCAGCGGAGCAGCGAGAAAAAACTTAAATCATGGAGAAGTTTCTATCGCCTACAACTGTTGCCTATGAGGAACTGTCTTCAAGTGACGTGGAATCTTGCAATAGTGATAGCTTGGTGCCGGAGAGATCACTTCGAGCAAGAGTTTTCAAGGTACTCAAATACAGCATTCTGGCATTCATTAGCTCACTGATGATAGTGATTAGCATAACAGGGCTTTTCTTCCCTTCTTACGCAACCCCACCTCCACTCACCACGCTGCACAATGAGAAGACTTTCATAGCTGCCAACATTGTCGACAAGGAACTTATTGATGGGGCTTGGGGAGATGCGATTTTGAATCTGGTGGACTTGTTGGGGGCTAACAACACCTTTTTAAGCATTTATGGAGGCCCTTCCGATGCTTTGAGCCATTTTCAGAAGCGGGTGCCTTGTAACAACTCAATTATCTCTGAAGATGAGTTACCAGTGGACCTTACTAAATTGATGTCTGTCAATACGACTGGAGGGCCTCGTGTTCCACGGATCTCGTTTTTGGCTGATGTGAGAAACCATGCCTTAGCACCACTGGATGTTGTTGAGACACGATTTGACAGACTTCTGTTTTTGAATGACATTGTGTTCCATCCTGAAGATGCTGTGAGACTCTTGTACTCTACAAATTTGGTGGATGGGAAAGCTCAATATACATCCGCCTGCTCTATGGATTTCATAAATCCGTTCAAGTTCTACGACACTTTTGCCACACGAGATCAAGAGGGTCATAGGATGGGACTGCCTTTCTATCCCTGGTTCACGAACGAAGGCAAAGGTTTGAGCAGAAAAGACGTACTGAGTGGAACAGATGCAGTCAGAGTCAAAAGCTGCTGGGGAGGAATGGTCGCGTTTGATGCTCAGTACTTTCAAAAGCAAGAGTCTGATAAAACTCCACCGGTCCGCTTTCGCTCAGATCCAAATGCATCACACTACTCGTCAGAGTGTTGCCTTGTGAATGCTGATTTGGACCTGGTGGCTGGAGATGAAAACAAGGGGATATTTGTCAACCCGTTTATTCGCGTCGCTTATGACTTTAGGACACTTCGATGGATTGGCTTTTCCAAGAGGTTTGAGAAACTTTATGCCATCCCTCATCGCATTTTAAACTACCTGATCCATCTCCCTCGCCCAAACATGAGGATTTTGGATACACAACCACAAGAGGTGGAGCAATACGTGTGGGGTCTCACCACTTTGAATAATGACAGCTCGGGTACCATTGCTGGACAATATACCAGCCGCAAGCAAACAGTCTCGGCTGGGGGTTTCTGCGGGGAGGAGAGAACCGTGGTGATGAAACAAAAAAGAATAAAGGGGGAAAAGCCTTATGAAGCACTAGCAGCGGATGGATCCCCCATACATTGACGCACTGTGCAAGCATTTAGCATAACCACAAAAATGACATAGTATGATTTTATCTCAGCGTAGCTGGAATATGAGCTAGATTAACAGTTTTGAAGTTGATTATGCTTTCTTTTACTTTTTTTTTTCTCGTTTTGCATCCCATCCGGTTACCCCGCATATCTCATGCGCCTCAGTTTACACAAACCTCATACTAAGAATGCTTTTCCCACCCTTTTTCAAATGGCTTTATGGAACCAGTCAGCCACACGGTGTTCCCACCGTCACCAGAAAGTCTATTGAGGGGGCGCAGAAGAGCAATTACAAACCCCCTAGATTTCCGATGGGACCTTTTGTAAAACATGGGACGAACCCCATTTTCGGACCAGTGAAGGAAAATCCATGGGAGTCTGCCTTTGTTTACAACGCTGCTGCTATCACGGTGGATGACAACGTGTTTCTGCTATACCGCGCACAAGGTCCGGATAAGGTGTCGAGTATAGGACTAGCATGGTCTGCAGACGGATACAACTTTGACAGACTAGACTACCCTGTTCTCCAAGCTTCCGAGCCATGGGAGATTGGAGGTGGTGTAGAAGATCCTCGAATTGTAAGGATTGATGGCATCTTTTACATGACTTATACCGCCTATGATGGTCACACACCTCGCTTGGCATTGGCAACATCGGAAAATTTGGTTTCCTGGAAGAAATATCCTCCTCTGTGGGAAGCCCACTCTAAGTCGGGTGCGATTTTCACCGAACCCGGCCGAGACGGTCAATACGCAATGATTTGGGGTGACAAAACACTGCAATTTGCAAAGACCAAAGATTTGACTCGCTGGGAAAAGTCATCCTTCGATCACCCTTTTGCCAAGGGCCAATATCCATGGGAGAGTAAGCTGATTGAGTCTGGCCCTGCTCCTATAAAATCCTCTGATGGTGAAAACTGGATTTTTATCTATAACGCCGCAACAAGGGGAACCAGAGAATATCCTGCAGGTCAGTATTTTCTTGGTCAGATGCTGTTGAATTACGATGAATTAGAAAATGGTCCTTTGGCAAGGCTTGAGTCACCATTTTTGATTCCTGAAACAGAAGAAGAGCTTCACGGGCAAGTGGATAGAGTTGTGTTTTGTGAGGGCCTTGTTCAGTTCAAGGGAAAATGGTTTCTTTACTTTGGGCAATCTGATGAGGTTCTAGGCGTGGCCACGGCAGATGTGAAATAAGTCTTTGATAGATTTTGAATTGAGTCTTGTTCTTTTGTTGTCATAAGTACAACTCCCGAGAAATTTGCTTTTTTTGAATCACTTCGCCGCAAAGGATCTGCAGTTCTTTGTCTGATCTCTTTTGCAGAGCATGTCGTTGAGGTAAATACTTTATATCACCTTGTGTTGACTCGCGCACATGTTTCGTCTCCGATATTGGACTTCTCAAAATGGACTCGCCTTGAAGCCATATCAAATGATTTAAATCTAATACATCCAGCTACCTGAATCATCGTACAGGAGGTGCAATCGCAAGTATCAGACGATATCCACCAACTGGTAGCTAGAAACGTGCGCGCGATCATGTGGTATTATTCTGAGCAATTGTGGCCTAGATGCTTGTTCATGGTTTTTCTTGCAACTTGAACATGGCGGACTAGTAACTGCTCGGGATACTTTACAAAACTCAGCTAGCTCAAATACTTTCTTCCCAGCCACTTCTGGAATCATGATCGTTTTCCGTATCCATCACTTCGAAGAATAAGAAGAAAAGAAAATTATTAAACAAAATGGCGATTAAAAAAATTCAAGTTGATGTTTGGTACATAAAAAAATATTATCAAGTACGTAGTTTTTACATTCTTTAAATTATTTGAACTTACTGATTACCCGTTTATTACATATCGGTGGTTGTGAAGGTAATAGGAGAATAGGAGACATAGAAAAATCAAATTGAGCAAACCAATAAAGGGATGAAATCATATGAAAATATACTTCAAGAAACCCACCCGCGGAGGTGTTTTGAGAGCTGATTTTCTTAGTTTCAGTAACAGTAGTAGGAGGTTTTAGTTGCCGACACCAGTATCGTTATTACCACATGCAGCTTGACCAGTTATAGCAGGTATACATTTGTTAATAAGGACATCCTCATTTTCAGAAGATAGTCCAAATTGTGAGATTTATTCTTCCATACTCCACAACTAACTGCCGATGCTGTCTCCTATATTCTTCAAGGAAGCTTAGGTGATTCACACATAAGTCCAAAATGGTTGAAGCGTGCTGAGCATTTGTAATTCTTAGCATGAAACACTCATTGTAGTAATAAAACAGAACAAAAATATTATATTCACCTCATAACACTCACAACATGTATCTAAACTCTGGGTTCTCCTTGTCAGTGAGATCAGCGAACTCGAGGTTCATTGGTCTGACGTAAGTGTCACCCAGCTCCTCACGCTGCTTATCGCGTCTCTTGTTTTCAAACAAGTTCAAAAGGTACATGGATATTATAAGAATCTCTGCCGTACCAAATGAGACCACCATAGCAATCTTTGCTCCAACGAATTGTGGTGCCTGATTGGTGCGGAAAGTTTGAGGTCCAATGATGTTACCAACACAGTATCCAATGAGAAAGATAGTGTTGACTGTACCTTTCTTTGTGCGACCAGCAGTATTTGAGGAGATACAGGAAAGCATCCCTGAAACTACCCCGGTGGCTACGTAGAAAGTAAGGTACCCAAACAGCCTAGAACCTTTAGGTTTTGTAAATGCCAAAAGACAGATACCGATAAAGACAAACGTGTTGACTGCCAAGCAGTTGAGCAGCCGACTCTTGCACACTTTGTAACCGAGGTAAGCAACAGTAACTGGTACAACAATATCGATGGCTCCTCCAGGCATTCCCATGAGGAGAGCTTCCGTTGAGGAGAAACCAAAGTCCTGGTTGAGCAGTATAGAGCCGAAGTTGGTGAACCCACCATTAGGGATAGCGTAAACCATACCGTAAAAGAAGAGAATCCAGGTGCGCAAATCTCCGAAAGCCTCAAACATTTGGTGTTTCTTAAACTTTGAGTTCCCGAACCCTTGATTGTTTCCTCTGATTCTTTCAACAACGTAGGTTTTTTCCTCTTCGTTCAAGAACCACGCCTTGACTGGTATATCAGGAACGTGAAACATGGAGATCAATGCAAGAACAATTGTGATGAGACCTGTCACCACATATAAAAGCCTCCACGCTGGAATTGAGTAGCTCTCTTTATGAATAGCCAGTCCGTAAGATATGGAAGCTCCTAACAAAGTTCCAAAACCTTGAAATCCAAACCATATACAGGTTCTGATAAACTGCTCCTCCTTCTTGTACCACTGCGATGTGAGCAAAACATAGGCAGGGTTCATAAATCCTTCAAATACACCAAGCAAAACACGACAAACAAGGAAGGGTGCTGCCGAATAGCACGCCGCATGACAGCAGAGAACGACGCCCCAGATCAGAACCGCAAAACCCAAAGTCTTTGAGAGAGGAAATCTTTGCAAAAGGTAGTTGGCGGGAAATTGAAACACAAGGTAACCGAAATAAAACGATGATCCTACCCACGAATAGACTTGACCCTCCACCATGTTAAGGTCCTGGCGTAGCCCCATAATAGAAGCATATGAGTTGGTGGTTTTGTCCATCAACTGGCAGGACATGAGGGCAGCTACAATGGGCATAATGTACCAATCGATCTTGCGCACTAGCTTTCTCTCTACTTGAGGATCAAGTTCAAAGCTTCCGTCAATAGCATACTCTAAAGCTTTATCGGCGTCCTTATCATTGATAAAAACCTCGCGACCGCTTGGAGAAATCACCGACTTCAGTGGTTCGTCTGACACTTCAACTCTGACGTTGCCTTTTTCAGCACTTTCCATTGATTCGGTAGACATGTCTCTCATCACGGATAAGGACTCCTTATATACAGCTCACGTATCTCCTCTGCAGTGATGAAAGACTGTAATCTGCAATGATAATGAGATTTTGGTACATGAAGGAATTTTCCGTGCTTGCCCAAAGGGGAAACGCGATAGCGCGGTGCATATGCATGCGGAAAAACCCGATTCAAGCTGATAAAGACCGATGATAAAGAGCTACTTAAACCGGCTTATTCCTTGCTCTACCCATCTGAAAAATGGTTTACAATGTTCTCCTTGTTGGAAGTGGTGGTGTAGGCACTATTGTGGCCTACGGAATTGACTACGTTGGAAAATCAAATCTGTCCATTGTCGTGCGTCGAGATTACGACAAGGTGAACGCAGATGGGTACAACATCAAGTCTGTTGACTATGGTGATATTGTGGGCTGGAAACCTTTCAACATCTTTCCGTCGGTCGAGGCTGCTAAAGAAATTGAATATGATTTTGTCGTCATCTCAACAAAAAACCTTCCAGACATTGTCGAACCTGAGCAGCTTGTTGAGTCGGTCATCACCCCTGGAAAGACTGCGATAGTGTTGATGCAAAATGGGTTCGATTTGGGACGTCCCTTTTTCGCCAAGTACCCTGAGAATGTGATCATTTCGGGTGTTTCCCACATTGGATCGCATAACCACCATGGAGCCATTGTTCAAACCCAGCAGGACAAAACCTTCATCGGCTACTTTGAGAACAACAACCTCTCCAAAGAAGTCCAAGAAGCCAAAACAAGAGAGTTCATCTCTATTTACAGCAACGACAGAAACAATTGCAACTATCATGATAGTGCCAAGTGGATGCGCTACAAAAAACTTGTGTACAACGCTACCCTCAACACAGTCTGTGCCCTAACTGGCGTCGATACCGGAAGATTAGAGCTGGCAGGAGGCCTCGAAGCTGTCTCTATTCCTGCCATGAAGGAGGTTATCGCTGTAGCCAAAGCGGATGGATGTGAGCTGCCAGAAGATATAATTAATGTCGTCATTCATTCCGATGACGGTGACTGGTTTCAACCATCGATGCTTGTGGATGTTAAGAAAGGCAATCCTCTGGAGCTGGAGGTCATCTTGGGAAACTTTTTGCTCGTGGCAAGAGAGCTCAACGTTCCCACCCCAACTCTGGATATATTGTACAATCTTTTGAAAGTTGTTCAGTACCGCCTCAAAGAGAACCAGGGACTGTTCAGCCTGCCAGAACAAAGGCCGATAAGCGAAAAGTATTATAGCTGAATTATAGTGTCCTGTGAGGGTGTATACGAAAAATCCACAGTATTTTAGTCTCTTGTTTCGCCCTTAAAAACTGGTGTAACTGAATGAGTCATTTCTTGAAACATTTACTGTCCATCCTCTCACTGAAATCAAGTGTCCAGGGAGTTATCTTTTTTTATCTCCACTCTTTACTTCCAACCGGGATTCAATTGCACACTCAAACTTCCGGCTCAAGCTGAAACTTGCTGCACAAGGCTTGAGCAAGTTTATAGCCTTACTGAAACTCCATTATGTCAGACAAAGACAAAAAAGAAGCCTACTCGAAATGAAAAAGAGGAAACCTTTGATCTAAATTTTTGCTGTTTCTCTAATGACCCAGTCATTTTCAGTAGCCATTTTCAAATTGCACAAAGCCCTCGGATCAGCTTTTCCCTGTCCAATGACGTTCAGCTTTTCCCGTACGCGTGTCCACGAGAAGAGGTTCTCCAAAAACAGACTCTCACTGTCGCACTTACTCTTTGTGATAAGGTCCACGATGGTTTCGCCCACAGAACCAAACATCATAAACAAATGACCCGAATCACCTGCAATAGTAAATAAAGAATGATCCTCGTGATACGGAGAGTAAGACATGAGAAAGTCATTATCCTCTGTATCGGAATACCAACACAGTCTTGTCTTTGAAATGCGTCTCACTTCTGGAATATTTTGTCTTATGAATTGTTTAATCATTTCAAGGCCGAACACTGGGACGTTTGTTTCGGCTGGCTCTGTGTACGCAGTCTTCAAAACCACAGGAGAAGGATTAGTCCACTTCAGCCCACGGTATCCTATTTTCATGTAGCCGTTCCGAACAGGAAACCCATACAATCCACCCATAGCCCCGTCTCTGACTTTATATGTCCAGGTAGGGAACACATCTTCGCCATACTTGGCTGCTGTCTCAGGATTGTCCACCTTGATGAGTGCTACTGTTCCTCCTGTAGCTTCTAGTTTCTCTGCAGCCTCTGGAACTGCTTGAGTTGTCCACGGACCGAGAGCGGTAACTACTAGTTTGGCGAAATGAAGCGACCCATCTTTTGTTTTTGCTCCAACGCACCTTTTCAACCCAGATTCGTGATTGTACTCGTGCAAAAGCTCATCCAGCTCTCCTACCGCCTTCCCCATGTGAAGTTTCAGACGATCCTTTCCCTCTTGACGACAAAGATGAAGCACCCAACGACATAACTTGTCGGCTCTTATCATCCCACCAACCACGTCCAAGACACCCTGAAGGTGCTTTCCACGACTCTTCATTTGAAAAGGATCAACAGCCTTCACATCGAGTCCTGCCGCTACACATCTCTCTTCTGCATCGTTGTCGGAGACAACGATTACTTGTTGTGGCCCCATATTCTTGACAGTGTCCCACTCGAAGGTTGGGAGCTCAAGTTGGTCTGTCAGGTGAATGTTTCCCGAGTTGAGATATATGGCATCTCCACCTTCGAAATCACACTCTTTGATGTCACGATTCCATTGTAGCAGAACCTCGCGACTAGAAAGTGCCATCTTTTGATAGTGAACCTGCTCACCGTAAGCAGCACGGAATATCTTGTTCATGTCACTGGAGGGGCTATCACAGCCTTTGAAATAGTCAAATTCTTCAACCAGGTAGTCGTTTTTGTCGAGCAGGTGTACATTTTTGTAACCACGGCGGAGCAGAGCTAGTGTTGTTGAAAGTCCCGAGACTCCGGAGCCGATAATAAGAATCGGATCCTCCAGATTAGTGTGAATCGCCATTGCCTGTGCCGGCTCTGTTTGGGCTTATATGTAGGGAGACGTGATTTTGCTGTGAGATTATGCACGATTCTGCAAAGGGTTTTTCCGCTTCCGATTCAGCGACCCAACTGCGGCCCCCACTGAGCGGCAAAATGACTTTTGACTTTTTCCGACAATTTGTTGGGTGTCAGTCAATGACGTGATACGGTAACAAAGAATCTGACTTAAATGAGCTCGTTCAAAATTTCAAGTTGTTGTCGGCACGAAGTGAATGGGATGCAATGTTCATGATCATCCTATCTCTGATGAACACTCTTTATTGGTCCATATTCTCACGAGCCACTTATGTGGGTAATCACCAATGATACGTTGTGGTGAGCGCATGCTAACATAAAGTGAAACCCATAATCTTAACCGTCGAGTTGGTTGGTTATATGCCACTGGATTACTAGATTTACATGTTACCGGTAGACATTTGTGAAAGAAATTCCCATCGCGTAAGAACATACATTGAGTATGACGGATTATGATATATATTCAACACAATATATACATTTTCTCGAACTCTAGCTGTGGACAGTGGCATTTTCGCTCAAGGCTCTTGATGAGACTGCCATGATACCTCAATAAGGAATGACAAATGTTTAATCAATCAATTGGCGCCTTGATACAGTCAAGCGGGTAAATAATTCGGAGTAACCTTCCTTTTACTCATGTTTCCAGTGTTCACCGCATGCCGATTGCAAGACTCAGACTTTGAATTGAAAGCACCTAATACTAGCTCCTTCTCCTGAGATTCCGAGGAGGGCGGCTAACATGAACCGATCAAGCTCTCTCTGCCCATCTATCTCGTGGCCCAGTCGACAAAGAAGACCGTTATTAAACGACTCCTTCTGATTAGTATGGCACCAGCAGAAGGGGATGACTTATGCTTGCTTGAAAATAGTATGCTTATTCGGGAAACCATAAAGTCGATAAAGCACTGTCTTTAAGCAATCGCATATCATCGGCAAGCAACGCGCCTTATCAGATTCACATGCAAAGATTAAGGAATGTAATTGAGTCATGGGCGGAGCTTCTATACGGCATCAGCTTTCAAGTTGCGAATTACTCCAGTCAGGAAAAACATTCTCAATAAACCTGTTGTCCAAGCCACTGAGAAAGTCGTCAAAGGTCAAGTCAAGGCCTCCTGAAAGCTCTTCTATGGAGTTCTCGACACTCGGCGGCTCAAGGATATCTTGTTGAGCTAGACTGAGATTATCCTGTTCAATTTACTGCAACCGGTATGACCCTTCGTAAAGCTCGAGGACAGGCTTGGTCATGCGGTCAAACATGTCTCTGAATGCTTTGGCGCTTTTCCACCTTTCAGCCAGAACGTACAGTATACTGGGGCACGAAGAAATGGTATCGTATATGACCCCCCTCCTGGGCCATTCGAGACACTTGAGCTCAAGATCTAGCCATATGCAGTAGAGAAAAGTTACACCGGTCATAAATACACAGTGAATGGCCAGCCAAGTGTAACTTAGCTTGCCGCTGGCGTGGATCGCCTTATAGTTGAGAAGCAGCGCCGAGGCAGAATAGGTGTATTTCTTGAACCACTCAACCATTGTAGGAGAGGTATCCTTCTTCAAAGAAAAAACCTCCAGTACTGCTGGGCGGAGAAGCAAAAGAACCGAGTTGTGGTAGGAGATGTTGGACCAGTTCTTTGTTTGAAAAGTCGAGACCGAATGATTATCCACGGGGAAAGATGAGATCCACTGGTCCAGTTCCATAATGATGTGCCACCGTGTAGCATCCACCTCTTCTGGTGAGTCGAATTTCACTGGCGACATCGGTTTGTAGAAAAAAGAACAGATATTGGACTGAACGCGCCTGATTTTGAAAACATGGATTGCCACGGAGTGCTCGTTTGAGCCATCGCCGGAAGGAAATGGTGCATCTATGTCCGCATCAGAAATGCTGAAGGGCCTGCCCAAAACTAACCCTATGATGCGCTCCATGCCGTAGGCAGACCAGAATATTCGAGAGCGGAGATCTTGGTTGTACTTGTTAGCCGCCTCGTTCATATCACGTCTAACTAGACATTTCCTATGAAGCCCAAGCATGGCCGCGGTGCGAAGAGCTAGTCCAATAGAGGGCCACACGGGGATCTCGTTGGGCATGTGCTGTGAAAACACAGCTAGCAGAAGGAAAGCTTGTACCTTTTGAAAAGAACTTCGCGCTGAGATTGACTCAAAATGTTCCATGGCCCGTTCGTAGTATACTTTGGTGAAGCTCGGTTGCTGCAGCTTCGCTGGACCTACTAAGTTGTGTGGCTATAGCAAACACCATGTACACAAAAAAGTTGGGCTCGTCGTCTGCATCATCCCGATAGACCCTTTGAAAATAATTCTCCACACACGAAAGGTCAAGGAAGGGATACTGATACTGTACACAGCTTGAGTATGTTTCCAGGTATACGCGTCCTACAGAACGACTGGGCCTTGTGAAAGAGACCTGGGCCTGCTGATTCACTTCAAACTGCTCAACGTTGTCTCTCTGTTTAGCTGAACCTTTTTCATCATAGCAGTACAGTGTTTTCGTGAACATGCGAGCCAATGAGTATCCACCACTTGGACCAATGTATCTGGGTTCTCCTCCTACGGTCAGTGAGATGAACCCTACGTCCATGGAAAGGTCCTTTTCTTTGACAGGCCTTATTTCTTCTGATTCATCAGTCGTCGACTGCATAGTGCTCATCCGCTCCAGTTCCAGTTGTTTAGCCTTGAGATCATCTTTTGCCGTTTGTAGTTGTTGTTCGAGCAGCTCCAAATAGTTCTTCGGCACCTCCTTTTTTGTGCCTGGATCAATCACAGTGCAAACCACGTTAGCCTCTTTGCACAACCCACATGACGGATACCCACCGTCGCATTTTTTGCGTCTTTTTCTACACAACCCGCATGCTGATTTTTGGTACTTTGATAGACGCGCCCGATGAGGAGGAGTATCTTCCGCATTGACGAAAATGATTTTTCTTCCGAGCATTTCCGGATCTAGAAGACGGCGA
>JAJLWQ010000212.1:0-11224 GCA_030570875.1 Citeromyces matritensis
GCTTTGAGGGTTTCGGAATCGCTGCTGCTTCTTCATCCGAGTTACTCTTTATAGGTGCAAGAAGTCTTGGGGCGGTCATTGCGTACGACCACTTCAGGTCTCCTGCTTACTATATAGGAAGAAAGTTTAGCGGAGATATCCGTCGCTCCAAGGATACAGGTTCATTTGGGTCTGCAATTGTGGCAGGCAAGGACTGGGTTCTTATCTCGTCATCTTCTGAAGATGTCGGCCTTTTGCCGAATTCCGGAAGGTTGTATCTTTACTCATTGCATCCACCAAAACTTGAGGCAAAGATCAACAAGTCTCAGGAATTTGCTCGTTTGGGCTACAAGACTATCGTATCTTGTGTTGATGAGAATGTTGTATATGCAACGGCGCCTGGTTGGAACAATAACAGAGGCGCGGTATTCAAAATTGACATAGCCACTGCTGAGATTTCGCATGAGCCCATCTTTCAAGGGCCGCACAACTATACAGGATTCGGTCTCTCCATAGCGTGCTCAGTGGTTGGCGGAAGAGAGGTTCTCGCAATCGGTATGCCTTATTCTGATTCTACAACGTCGGGAAAAGTGGCTGTGTATACTCTTTAGATAAGGGAAAAGAGACCTTGATGTCTCTATGGATGCTACGAAAGCGGAGTCGGAAGAGGATACATCCATTGTTCAAGGGCGGATAGTGGATCAAACTATACAAAAATGATGTATTATACCCATTTGGTAATCTCGACGCTTGATGGAGCTGATAAGATTATTGTGCATCAACTAACGTTTGATCATTCGGAAAACTCTCTCGGAGAGATTGGGTCATTTGTTCAAGACCTCGGTCCATGCCTGCCCAGTGGGAAGGCTGCATTTGTTATGTCAGCACTTTCTATTTACCCCTACTAAGGCTGTAGATTGATTATCTCATCGTGCATTTATAGAGAACGGTCTTCAGCTTAGGTGCAGAGGCTTGAACTTTGCTGCTAGATGATGATGATGCTCAACACTAGCTCAGTGGTCCTATGAATCACCATTTATATTTGGAAGGGGAGCAATTATATGCTCACCAAATTCTTGTCTTCAGCATTATTAGCTGGTATCCGAATATCAGCTATGATCTTTGATTGTATAGTAAAAACCAACAACTTATGCATAGCTTAACACTCTATATGCGTCACACTACAGTGTTCGTTCTTTCTGTCGGTATCATTATCTGGCATAAAGTCTGAAATAAGTACACAATTTTGAACATTTGTAAGTAGTTGAACGCGAAACAAGGGCTTGTTGTAGTAGGCGTAGTTAGACTTTGAATATTGCTACATCTGCGATTGTTTGAAAGTTGTAGAGCCTGATTGCTTAGTACCGCAATCTACTTGAAATGTGCTTTCGGTACAGTAAGAACGATTGATAACAAATGTATTACCAAACCCGTAAGTGAATACGCTTCTTTAGCCGATGCTGCCTTTTGACTTTGAGATCAACCAGTCAAAGCAAAGCTTGTCCCTCTGGACCTGGTAGCGGCAGATCAAGTTCCCTCGCTATAAGTTAGAGGAGGAAAGATGACCTCGGGCCGCAAGAAATGCATCCCCCACTAGACTGGAATAAAATACACGGGCATCTGGTAAGGCTTTTGGGTCAGTTCTCCTAAAAGTGTATATATAGGCCGCAGAGCGATACTTCATCATTTTCGGGATGCCTTCGGAGAGAAGAGCCCAACTAAGCGTCGCTTTATAGAGCTTTTTCAACAAAGACAACCGGACGCTATGATACGAGCTTTTCCAAATTGTCAATTCACCATGTTGGACAGAACACGTGAATGGAATATTGAAGTCACATTATGCATTACTATATGAATCAGACAGAAGAACCAAAGATAAGTAAACTCTCCAAGATACGTCAAGCTTATGGGTGATAAATCGGGTACTATGGGCACTAAGGTATATTTGGATATTAGTCTAGCGTGCATGAACGATGTGCATTTCCATGCACTTAATGTCACGTGAGCCTTATATGGAACATGAGTTCAATACGGTTAGTATTGGATTACCTCTGAGTACATTGTTGTTGTGTAAAGACAGCCAAGTGTACTAGCTCTTAATGGTATTTTTATCCAAAAATCAGGGGGGACAAAATCAGCGGGACTAGTTACAAGAACATCCTTACATATGCTTCTTGCTGCGGAATGAATTATAGCTTCTCAGCTTACGCTTCGTCGCAATTACAATACTAATCAGTTTCCACTGCCTATGTCCCCTGCCGCTGACACTATGGATAAAATCATATATCTCACAGAACAAAATATCATACAAGTTCAACGTACCTGGAAGTAACATCGAGTGACTACACTACTTCAAATGACGTTTAAAACAGATCGAACTAGACTATTGGGCTGCAGTTGGTAATGCTTTGTTGTTGTTCAATTTTTGAAAAATGCCCATCTTTTTCGAATGAATAGATCAACAGCATATCAAGTCGCCTATACAATGCCCGCAAATCACCCAGACCATCTTTAATCCCTAAAGAAAATCAAGAAAAAGAGACCATATGTCTGGGAGGCCATCACTAATCTTTACGTGGCAAGGAAAATCCACCTCGAGCTCTCGACAACCATCGATCCTCACCTGTTCCAAAGTATCAACATTCAAGCCATTTAGGCGTTTCAGTCTCCACGACCCCGACAGTTCTAGTTTTCTTAGCTCCTCAAAAGAGGAGAGATCAAATTGCCTAGCATAGGTCGTAAGAGCAAAATACTTTACTTTTCTCAGATCTTCTTTGGCTATTGGCACTTTATGATTGACCTCTTCATCTCGGAAAATTACAAACTTCTGGTTGAAGTAAAAGAGCGATTCAAGTTGTGGCAAGTGACTTTGAAGAGGCGCCATCTTACAACCGACGAGCCCCAGCTCTTTTACAAACGGAAAAGATCCAAACTCTGTTCCCCTTATATCGCAGACACGAAACATCAATTTCTCCAATGGGAGGTTTGGAAGCCACTTTGGTGATAAGTGAATTGAGACTTGAAAAAATGTGAGACTCTTCAAATTTGAAAACCCCTTCAGGGTTGCGAGGCTATCCACCAAATTAGAAATTCCTCGAAGCTCCATTGATCGACACCAAGATTTATCGAAACAGGGATCCCAGGCAACGCAAGCGTTAGTTAGTTTCATGGACCCATGGCACCGGTCTTTGTTCATTTCGATGGTGACAGATTTATACACTTCTCGTGGTACTTTAAGTACCCCGTCCACAATACTTCTACCGCCTGGTAAGACCATGTAATTCAATTGCATTGTTCGACTCCGGGGAGTGATTGTGACTCCTTTACCGTCGGCATACAATTCAAGTTTTCTTAGTTTCGGAAACATGCTAAGGTCAACTCTGGAATCCGTCATGAACCTGATTGAAAGTTCTTCGGTTCGCGGAAAAGGATAAAAGTCATTTTGGCAGAACAAACTAGTAAAGGTATTTGAAGGTGTTTGGAATTCAACAATGTGTATTACTCCAGGAGACGAGATAACCTCTGTTGAAAAGGCTCTTCTTAAAACAGATCCCATGTGTGTGACACGGCGGTAAGGGACTTTTCCACCGTACTTACAGGTCACTTTGAATGGCCGACACCCTTCTTGAATTTCCAGTACGGCAATCAACAGAGGATCGTCCTCTGGAAATCTCTTGAGTGTTTCCACTGGTAAGAACTGAAAAACCAATGGTGCCAATACCAGTGGGAGGGACATGGTATTCTGTACTGCAGGTGTCTGCAGGTGTATGCAGGAAGCGCTGGTAGTATTGGATTGTCGCGAGAGGAGTCGAACTTGCGGTTCGGTGCACTTCATATCACGTGAGCTTTATATGGAACCCAAGTTCCAACAATACCATTCCCAGATCACAACAAAAAAAGCCCCTAGAAATATCTATTGATCCCATCATACTCCTGTTAGGTTCTAACCCCACTATATACATGCACAGAAGATTATATATCATACTCGCTTTTCGAGCTGTTAGGACAATTCAATGGGCTCATAAATCACTCTCGTCCAACGAGACGAAGAAATACCCACCCTTTATGCCAAAAAAGTATGATTTCACCAACTCACTCAGACATAGCCTTTTTCTGAGTCCTCTCCTCTAGCTTCAACCTTCTCTCTTGCTTTTTAAGCTCTTTCAATCTCTTTTTCTCATCCTTATCCGCACCCAGTCCTGACCCCTTGATAGTTATATACACTTTGGAAGTTACACCGCCTTTGATTACTGGAGAGAAATCCTGTACAACTTGTTGAACCGTTTCCAGTATCTTCTCTCTTCGCACTCTCTCCACTTCGGAGATTCTCTCCTCATGCTGCTCCTCTTCTGACCCATTTAAATCAGCCTTATCGAGCTTCCCCACCACAACGTTCACCTTGACGCCCTTTTTAATCTGCGTTAAAATCTCATTCGTCTTTTGATGCGTCAAATCATGCATAGAGATCCCCCACCCAATACGCACAAACTTAACATCGACATCATTTTTGGTTTTTTGTGCATTGGCGATGGATCTCATTCGCGCAGAAGTGAGAATCTCATTTGTAACTTTATGATGGAGGAAATCGTTATAAGATTTTAATGCAGAGATACGATCTACAATCTTTACAAGCGCATATTTGTCGTTCCCTTCACTTTTTTCGCTAACAATAGACACACCTTGGTTCTTAAAGTCAACTTTACCGAGAACCGCTCCTAGAGGTAGTCTTTTCAATCCGTTCTTGCCGTCTATAAATACAACCATACCTGAACTGTTGATCTCGCGTGTCTGTGAATACAAAAGCTTGATCATTTCCAGATCTTTTTCACTGGCATTTAAAAATCGTGGCAATGCTGGTCTAGACGGTGTTCTTTGAGGAGTTTTTTTCTTGAAATTAGTAAAGGGCTCTTGAGTCTGTGGCTTCTTTTTCAGCTCTCCAAAAATAGCTGCTGTCTGCGGTTTTTTCCATCTCGAAATGAACCTCAAGGTTGAGATGCTCATCTATGCATTTCCATCCGGACACCTTACCTACGCACAACGAGCAAAGTTATCGAGGCATGAGTAGTGGTATGATTTTGCTTTATATTTGCTCTCTTACTTTCGCTGGGGGATGATTAAAACCTCCTTTTAGTGGCTGTAGAATATAACAAACAGACAGTGCATGTGCGTACCATCCAATCATCTTTAGCCTTTTTGATTACTCTCCAGTTTTGAACAAAACTTGAATAAGCCCACCCTTTCCTTTCTACCTTTCTGAGTGTTGCCGTGGATATTCTTTTGTGATGAGAATTCCTATTATGAGAGATTTGTCGCTCCACTGTACAGCACCACAGCTGAATGACTTCTTTTGAGTGGTCCGGACCTTATGGGCATTCTAAGTAAGCCCCAGAACCAAGCCTTTGAAGTAGCAGGTCAATAGCTATTTAAGCAACGATTCTTGATGGTGCTTTCTGACGTGAATTCTGTGCACCAATTTCTTTCAAAGCCCATCTTCCGGTTCTTTACTGCCATTCTTCTCATAGGGCCAAGTTGCGCTTTTGTCGCTCTTGGTGATGTTAGTTCATCTGCACTTTTCAACATATCTCAAGGTCTTATCAGGGAGCTTGTCATTGTGCATTAGCTTCTGACACTTAGGCATCCAGGAAAGCTCTCTTCAGAAGTTTGGGTTACCTTATTGTGACCAGGGAGGTAGAAAAGAATCATTAGCACTTTGCTTAATTCCCTTTGATGTGGCATGATAACTTTCAATTATCTTATCGTGTTGAAAGATGGCACTTATCAATTGGCATAAGGAGCATTGTTTTTGGAATTCCGGTTAGGTGACATCGGTACTCATCTAGTCAAGTGGGACGGACGGGTTGCTTCTCTTGTTGATCACTACCGAAAGGCTAGTGTTGTGATTTTCGCAATATTCCTTCAGGTTTTGTAAAGTGGTACTTCAATAATGTTAAGCTTCGGTAAGTTGATTTAACACACCACACTACTCTACTAACGACAATAGCTATAGTTATTCCAGTCCCCCTAAGCTAGCGATGACTTGAGCATCACCATCATTTAGCAGGTTTCTTTGCAGTGGAAAGTAAGTCAATAATGAGGAACCGCCTTAAAAGGGTATAAAACAAAGAGCTGACATTAAGCAGCCATTCCGCTATGGCTCATTTGAGGTCAAATTGATTACGAGAACTTTTCGAGGGCTTTTTCCGGTATGTGTTGGAACATTCCATATGAAGCTCACGTGACATTCGGTGCATGAAGATGCATATCGTTAGGTTTCAACAGTGATGTTGATCTTTTCGCAGATTTGGGATCTTTAGAAGTACAGATCCGAATCTAGTGGCCTATACACCCGCAACCTTTCGATCTCAAAAACATTGAGCGAAATGTCCTCTAACAATAGTGAAGCCATCTTCATGAGACCAAACCGTGTATGACGGTACAGGGTATGATTTGCGAAGTTTTCAATACTTACAGATCGTGGAATGTGGTTACTTGAAATATATTCTCCTCCCTGATATGAGGATTACACGCCCTACTTATAGTGTGCTGTGCGTGAAAGGCATGCATGATTATGCTTCACCAAGAACCTGTGTTCTGACAAATACTGATGAATTAGGTATAAGTTATATGTGCGTTTCTACCATAAACAAACTGCACTTCAAGCGATTCTTACTCTATATGCGACCAGCTGCTCCCATTTCTGTTTTCGGTAAAGAGGAGTGAAAACATCCAAAAGATCTGAGCCTTAAGGAACATAGGCTTATGTCTTGACTCGGCGGAAACCTGAAGATCCGTTGTGGTTTGTTTGTCGTCCAAGTCGTTAGGTACTTTGATAATGACTGTTGAGATGATGTTACAATTGAATCTTTCTGTAAGCCAGTTGGAACTGATGGTTGATATTAAAAATGAGTCTAAACACACCTCTCGCTACGCAATGATAAAGGTGTATTCTTCTTTGGCTATCGTTTGAGGGCCTGATTCAAATGCTTTAGATCTGTGTTCGTAGTTCACTTGTCAAAGTAAAGAAATAGCTATCTTAGCGATGGACATAATGTGAGCCTTTCAAAAAGAGAGCCACTACCGTAAATTGCAATTGGGAGAGCTCCCACCATGCAACTCGATCATAACGTGTCTGCAAAAGTCAAGATTCAATGTCTTTGTGACATAACCCAAATATCAACGACTGCCGAAATCTCAAGAGCGACAACAATCTGCTGTTCTTGTCAACGACAGATTTGAAAAAGTGAATCAACGATACACAACTAATCAACGCATCAAGTTGTTACTATGCACCTCATGCGTCACATCTATGCACTCATACATCACACCACACTTCAACACCCTTTTAAGATTCCCAATGATAAAGACTACCGATGATAAATTTATAAGATTATCTCTTCCGCTTCGCTTCAGAGATAATATCGGCACGCATTACCCCATTGGGAAAAACAACCCGCATGATATCCCCCACCCAGCCCGCGCGGGATGTCGTGCGTCTACTTAAATGCTGCAATTTGTAAGACGATTATCAATGGCGAAACCTCAAGTTCTTAAACTGGGCAACTGGCCCAACTCCGAACAGGCGTGGCAAAAGCTAGGACAAGTTGCTGAGATTGTTTACAGTGATGCTAAAGAGAGAAGCGAATTTATCAAAGAGCTGGATTCTGGGAAATTCAACAAGGTTGTGTGTATAGCTCGTACTTTTGACTCTGTCTCCAGTACCGGACGGTTTGATGCTGACTTGGTAAAGCATTTTCCTGCTTCGGTAAAGTCGGTAAACCATAACGGGGCCGGGTACGACCAGATCGACGTTAAGCCGCTTTCCGAGAAGAAGATTCAACTCTCCAATGTGCCCACTCTGGTAGACGCTCCAACGGCCGATACGCACATCTACTTGATGATCTCGGCTATGCGTAACTTTCAATGGGGCTACTCTTTGATGATGCAAGGGAAATGGCCGGTAGACAAGAAGGCGGGTACTCCCATTGGCCACGACCCTGAGGGGAAAGTTTTAGGTATCTTTGGAATGGGCGGAATCGGTAGAGCGGTGAGGGATAGAGCCAAGCCTTTTGGATTTTCCAAAATCGTCTACCACAACAGAAATAGGCTTTCTGCAGAGTTGGAAGGCGGTGCCGAGTACGTTTCATTTGAAGAACTTCTCAAGATTTCCGATGTCGTTTCTATCAACATCCCTCTAAACCCAGCCACTAAGCACTCCATCGACAAAGAGGCCATCTCCAAGATGAAGGATGGTGTGGTTATCGTGAACACCGCCAGAGGGCCTGTTATCGATGAGCCTGCTTTGATAGAGGCTCTGAAATCAGGAAAAGTCAGATCGTGCGGTCTGGACGTTTTTGAGAACGAGCCTCAGGTTCCACAGGAACTTTTGGACCTCCCCAACTGTGTGAGCTTGCCTCATCTGGGAACCCATACCTACGAGACGATGCAGAAGATGGAGGAGTTTGTTGTGGAGAATGCGCGTGCTTTCATTGAGGAGGGCAAAGTCAAGGCTCTCGCCCCAGAGCAGAAGGAGTTGTTTTAGAGTGGTTATATTGTGTTCTGATACGTAAGTATCAGGACACAACAATACTATATTTTACTAAGACACAGCACGTATACCGTAAAGCCGTCCGTGAAAAGGATTAAAAGGCAGAATCCATACACAATGTTGATTCGGGCACGTATCACATTGAAGAATAAGTCCAACCTATAAATGTGCCCCACTGCATGCCTTAGGGAAATGCAAGGGTAGTTGATTGTACTGATCCGCTGGATCATTATGCCTGATCCGGATCATATCGCGATGTGATCCGATAAGATCTTTTTTCAAATTTGGGATCCAGGAACCCAAGTAATTTGTTCGGATCAGCAAATTGGGATCCTGGATCGCAATTTGGTGAGCCTTAGTCTACTGCATGCGTATGCATCCGCATATGCAGTGGAGCATAATGTTTGGTCTTATGCCGAAGTGAGTGACTATGCTCAGATCACTACTTCTAGAAGGTGACTACAGTCGTCATTTTCCCTCCTGGAAGTGGACAGGTTTGCCAAGTAAACTTCCCTCCTTATGTTTCGGAGTAACTAGCTGGGGTTATAATATAACGCTGTTTGTTACGTAGTATGTTTTGTTATGTTTAATACTTACTCTATGCTGACATTATTTGAATCAACTGTCGATACTGAACTTTCTAACTACTCTTGCCTGTGCCTTTTCTTTTTCATTATTTTTCTACTATGGTTGTTACACCTCCTTTGAGTACTCTCACAGCAGACCCTTCTGCTTCTGCTGTTAGTGAACACAAACGTCAACTCATTCACGAGAGAGTGACGAGATTGTGTGAAAAACGCAAATAGTTGGTCGTCACTACTGAACACAGATCCTGTTGAAGGGAGACGTTAACTTCGCTAGAGAATGAGAAGACTACGTGATAGACGGAAATTGACCACTTATCATAATCAGGAGCTGCCGCTTTTCACAGTCTTCCCAGACAAGCCGATCCAACCACCCTCTCTCAATCACCGCCTACTCTTTCACCTTGCAAACCGCCCCTTCTTCTGATTATCTCTCCCCATCAATTGTTGGCTCTGGAGTCAGTCTTCTGAAAGTCTTGGGAGACACTCTGCCCTCCCAACCATGCAATGTTTGTAAAGAATTTTATCCCGATATGGTTGTTTTCAAATCTGGACGCTGTAGAAGGTGCACATATGAAAGAGGAGGGAAATAATTATGCTGATCCTGGCGGTTTTACAGATGAGTCCAGAATCGATTAAGGATTTGACATTCAAGAGGAACTTCTTGTTGCCCTCTGCCCTCTCTTCATAACAGATTGGATAAGGAGAGGAGCTAGAGTACACCGGCAGTGTCATCAGTTTTCCCCTATACATATCGTCTGTAGCTATTCAGCTTTCAAAAGTTGCCGAAGAATTCGACGTTTGCTTGTCAGAAAAGAAAAAATTCGATATCCTGAAACCTTCAAAGATGTGATAGTCTGTAAATCAGAGGAGTCCGATCAGTGTTTTACAGTTGCCATTGGTCTGTGGACTGTCAAGGAGTCATTGAAGCGAAGGAGGCTTCCTTCGGGCTATTTGGAAATATAACTTGAAAGTTGAATGGGTGAACGCTTTAGTGTTGACTTACTCGTGTTTACGGGTTCCTGTATTTGCTTCAGCCATACTCGGGAAAGAAGCATCATCGGCTGATGTTATGTCATAACCTTTGTGGACTAGACATCACCGTGTCAGCCATATTGGTACCTCTGATTATTGACTTTACCGCATACTCAGGCGAGCTAACGGTACTTCAGAGAGATTCAAAAAGCCAGCCAATAGATGGCGTTTCTTATGGAAAACTCTGGTCTAGGAGATTCAATTTATACTCCGCATGAGAGATATGCACCTTCATGCAATCCAATTGCACCAAAGTACAAGGTGTTCTCCTTCTTCATCCTATTGGTGCATAATATCATCTTCCGATCCTCTCATATTCATTTATTTGAGTATGCCAGATACAAATTGGCTGTTGTACAAAAAGAGGATTTTATGATGCCAAAAAACCCCAAACCATACACCATAAAACTTGGCAACAACCATCGACACAGCTCGAGGCCAAACGTCACTAAACGACAGCAATAAACCAAACAGAAGAGCTTATCAAGAGGCTGAACTATAAAGATGATTTTGAGATCATAACAGATCAGTGGCACTTTCTATAGGGCACTGAAATAGTGATAACCTTACACCTCGAAAAAACTGCTAAGTATAGGTCGTGGGGACGCAAATGACGGTCTTTTGGGCCACCAAGTCACTTGGATGGATGGCCAAGTGTATTTTTCTATAGCTCTGTATCTGAAATAGTCAACTGGGGTTTTAAAATCATCAATTTCGGAGATTTCCTCTACTAAAAGGTGGCTGGAAGACATACTATGTGGATTGAGTGAGTACACGACCTTGAGCGAGCTTGGGCGAGCTTGGTCGAGCAGTTGGCTTCTCTAAAGTCAAAATGAGTTTACGTCGCCGATTTGACGAAAGTTGTAGATCCTGATTGCGTGATCACAGCAACCTATATGAGATATGCGCGCGGAGAAATTTTCTCTATTAAAAGTTGATTCAAAAATACAGAAAAAGGTCGTGGGGACGCAAATGACGGTCTTTTGGGCCACCAAGTCACTTGGATGGATGGCCAAGTGTATTTTTCTATAGCTCTGTATCTGAAATAGTCAACTGGGGTTTTAAAATCATCAATTTCGGA
>JAJLWQ010000213.1:0-11069 GCA_030570875.1 Citeromyces matritensis
AATCCTCTTTTTGTGAGAGTTTTATAGTGTGATTAGTGTTTTATCTGAGAGCCACTGATAGATGATCCATTCATTTATATATATGCCCTTGCAATGCGTATCGTCTACATTCTGGCGTCCGAATTGCTAATGTTGAAGTTCATTCTAACCTGATAATCGGTGATAGGGCTCTATAGTAATCTTCTATATCACTATTCGTATTTCTGTGTATATCTTAACGTCGTGCATCACCAATACTATACATCTACCGCTTGGGTGGAGGCTTTTCTTGCTTCTCCCTTTACCTGTTCAGAATGATTGAGGAACTAAACTGTTAGCATAGGAGTAAGTAACCGATTACACTACTAACTATAAACAGCAGTATGCTATAAAACCAGTTAGCTATTCCGCAAAACGTCGGATGGAAGGATCAATGGAAAAACACCACCTTCCACGGAAGTAAAGTAATGGCGGAAATAGTCAGCTTCCTAGAAGGGATGATATGAGCACAAGTCTCCCTTCTGCATAAGTCCAATAAATTATGCTCCACTGCATAATATTGCAGTAGACCATGCATACGCCAAGCGTTGCATGAGGAGTGAAAATGCCCAAACAATGGCCACTCCATAGGCCGATGAGGCCTGAATTCAAACCATGAATTCAAATCTCCTCTAAGCACACATTCAGTCGACCGAAATAGGTTAGACAGTGAGTACCACAATCCGGTACTCTCAACCGGGCACCCTGCATATGCAGTAACGCGGCCAGACCCGGACCCGGTGACCTCGTCACCAAGGTAACAGGTACTGGACCAATGGGAACGGTTTCGCATACGCCCGATGCATCAACATTGCATGGTAGAGGAGAATTGGCAGCTTGGTAACTGGTATGTATAAAAAGGGAGTCTCCGCTGACTGGGTGGACACACAACTATCACAGTTCTGACTATCTCACTAAGTAAGCAATAAATGACTTCCCACATCAACGACTCCAACGACATCACCGTATCCGAAGATCCTAGGCGACTCAGGTCAATATAAACACGTAATTAGCATTCGCCCCTATTACAAGTTCGACTTTTGATCCGAGGTCAGTACGTGTCAGGTACACGGAACACATCATCACTTGCTCCAACCCAACCAGAAGTCAAATCATCCTCGGACAAAACACTCTCGGCGGGAATCGAAACGCACAATATACATACAATGCGGCTCATACGAAAACCTCAGCACAAGGCTGTTGTTGCAATCAAGGGAATTGTCTTTGACATCGACCGAACATTGTGTTTTTCGCAGGTGAGCCAAGCAATCAAGTCTCCACTAACTGAAAGCCTTGGATGCCATCCAGTCTAACAAGAAGCCATGATGAGGCAGGCACTGGGAATCGAGGGCAAAAGGACAGATATTTTGTCTCATGTGTCTTTGGACCCAGAAAAAAAGCTAAAAGCTAATAGCGATCTCATTGAGATTGAAAAGTTGGCTATGAACCGAATGGTGAGTCATTTCATTCCCCTTTGCTAGCTCTATAGATTCCTCAACCTGGTCTTGAACAGTTGTTTCATTTCCTTCATAAAAATGCCCTGAAAAAAACCATACTCACTCGTAACTTGATGGTTCGTTCCTTTGTCTAATCATACTAACATTCTGAATCGTGTAACGTATTTAATCTCCAATTTCATTCCGCCAACCATTCAAATAGGTGCTCCTATAGTTACAAGGTTATTTTTTCCTCTCAAACCTGCGGTGGAGCCATTCCACCACATTGCGCGAACCTGGAGGTTGACCCTGCCAGCCTTATGATGGTTGGAGACTCTGTAGACGATATGGTTGGTGGAATTAGAGCTGGATTTGGAGCAGTTGTGTTGATTAGACACGATAATAATTTAATCTGCTCATTAAGGACGACCAAAAAATATATATCGATAAGGATATCACCACGCAAGTGACCTTTCCACTTTGACTAACTTTAGACTCGATGAGCTGGTTCAAATGATAGAAGAGCGTATCATCGAAAAGGTGAATAATCAAAAGTTGTTGCATAAGGCGGCATCTCTTCACATATGGCAGAGAGAAAGGTGGATTCGGCTTTTCAAGAGACACCTTTCTGAGCCAGCCTTCTTTCAATTTCAGGTGCTTGATAACCCCGGCGTTTTGGTCCTTGCGTTGAATAAAAGAAACAGAAGGTTAATCTTACGTGAAATCCAGGAAATTCAGTCGCAATTGTGCACCTTGAACAGTCTCAGGAAACAGTAAAATTCTATTACGAGTCCATTAGCCTGCTACTGCTTCTCGGTGCCGAACCTGTGCATAACACCAACACCTTCTTTATCAGGACTGGTCATATTGAGGTAAGTCAAACCATAAACATGTGAAAAAAGACGGTATAGGGATGCGTAACGCATCAGTTACATTAGAAGCACACGATGCCCTTTTTTTCCGATAAAGTCGACGGTTTACTTGTCAGAAAGTCGATTTCCCATCTCCTGAATCCTTCAAAGATTTTATAGTCTGTGAATGAGAGGAGTGAGGCTATTGAAGCGTGGTGGAGATGATTACACGACTCGACGGATTCCTTTTTTTACAGAGGACTAATATGTATTGTCGAGGAGTGAGATCATTGAATCGTAAGAGGCATTAGTAACACAACTTGGAAGCTAAAAGGTGAACGCTTTTGTGTTGACTGAGTTTCCTGAGGGTAGTTTTCGCTGATCAGTCCTACCTGGTTCCTATTATGGCTTCAGCCATACTCGGGAAATTGTAAATTACTTCGCTTGGGCTGTGACTATATAAATCGCAAGGACCAACACTCGAGGGAGCGACCGTTGATATTGAAAGTTCTGGATTGCATTTCGTTGCGTTGGTAGAAGACTGATAGCTCCTTGTGACTTTTCAAGAATTCTCCACGCACAGACAACTATGCTCTCTGAATGACCATACGTGAAAGGCTCCGCAAGGTTGCACAAATAACAGACTGCTAACGTACAATTAGTGAAAACTATGCATCATCATAAGCAAGAAATATCATTGGTTGATTTTATGCCTATACCCTTTGTCGCAACCGGGCGTCATCATGTCAGCCATATTCATAGGATCGCTTCCCTTCAGAAATGATAGAAAATATAGGAAAAGTCAAGATCATCACTTACAATTGGTTACAAAACAATCACACAATCCAGATTGCCATAAATATTCCAGGATTATCTCTGAATTACGTCAAAAACCACAAATTAATCTTATGATCATCTCTTCCGCTTCGCTTCAGAGATACTCCGCTTCAGAGTAACTCCGCTTCAGAAATGAGGTTCAATAAATTCAATAGTATTAACACACACACAATCTAACAACACCCCGAACTTTGATTACCGATAGAATTACCACGCAAATTCACACCAGGTTTATTATTAGCAGCAGGAGAAGGAGCCGAAGCCATTTGAGCCTTAATTTGTCTCGCCATAGTGAAAAAGGCCTGTTCTACGTTTGTGGAATTCAAAGCTGACGTTTCCAAAAAGGGAATATCCAAAGCATCTGCAAATTCTTTAGCCGCGGCATAATCCACAACTTTTTTATCCTCCAAATCGCTTTTATTCCCGACAAGCAGCTTCATTACGCCTCCAGTAGCATAACGGTCAATCTCTTGAAGCCACTGTTTAACATTGTTAAAGGACTCTTGCTCGGTCACGTCGTACACAATAACAATCCCGTGAGCTCCTCTGTAATAAGAAGATGTGATTGTTCTGAAACGCTCTTGTCCCGCGGTATCCCAGATTTGTAGTTTTATGGTTTTCCCATCCAACTCGATGGTTCTAATCTTGAAGTCCACTCCAATCGTCGAGATGTAGTCCGGCGTGTACGTGTCGTCAGAGAATCTCAAAAGCAAACAGGATTTTCCCACTCCAGAGTCTCCAATAAGGAGCAGCTTGAAAAGATAGTCGTATTCGTTGTTCATATCTGTTGTAAGCTGCGGTGCGTGTGAAACTCAACTGAGGCGTGGTGTAAGGATCTCTGGAGCGATCATCTGTGAAGCGAAGCGAAAGAGATGATCATGTGGCTGAATCTCTGTGGTGAAGCGGAAGAGATAATCTTCAAAATGACTTTGGTAGAATTCACTTCAGAGACGTAGAGTTGATGTCTATCTTGAACGTTAGATATGTTTCTGGAACATCTTCTTGTGAAGCTGACTTGGATGCTGGAAGAGGCTGTTTGCTTAATCATTGTTCAGCGGCAAAATAATGGATTAAATCATGTCTAAATTAGAGCGATTAGCTTCTTTACATACTCCTAGTCCATTGCAGTCTTTTAAAAGGGAGCAGATCGGAGTAAGTGGTTGCTCTGAATGATGCCTACATGATGTATCATAGTCAATTTGAATTCAGCACAGAAGGTTATTGTGCATCAATTCTGTTAGCATAGAAGTAATCAAATAAACCTACTAAAGACAAACTGGAATATGCTATAAAATCAGTCATCTATTCCGCAAAACGTCGGATGGAAGGATTAATCGAAAAACACAACCTTCCACGGGTGTGGAAGAATGGCTGAATTAGTCAGGTTCCTAGACGAAATGATATAAGCACAAGTCTCCATTATGCTCCACTGCATAATATTGCAGGAGACCATGCATACTCCTTAGGCCCATGAAGCCTGAAATCAATTCATGAATGCAAATTTTTAGGGTAACCAGAATCGGTGATTATCTTTAAAGCGAAGGGGAAGAGATGATCGCAAGATTAATTTGTTTCATTCTACTTCACAGATGTAGAGGTTATTTACACATAACTTTGTAGCAGACTTCACTGCAGAGATGTAGAGGTGATGTCTATCTTGGACGTTAGAGCTATGTTTCTCACTTTATTTCTTTCTTGTTTCAGTGATTTAACAATTAGATATTCTCATCCATCCATCTTCCGGATATCTGTGTTGAATCATGAATCTTGTTGTGCTGGCGTTGTTTGCCTAAGCATTCTTCATTCTGTCATTAATGGATCTTCATAGGGCATTTGTATCCTTTTCAAACAAGTAAAATCAAGATAGTACAAGCATAGTGCTGAGAATATAACCTTCTCGCGGAATATTGAATTGAAGGCAGAGCAATTATGTACGTGGTTGTGGAAAGTTAATACAACCCAGGCAAAAATAATGGTTTCCAAATGCAATTGCTGAATATAAGTGACTCAAGGACATCACTAACAACCTTTGAGTCTTCTAAAACTCTTCTAGATCGAAAAAATTCGATTTCTTGATATCAAGTTTTGTATGTTTGTTGAGCAGAGAAAACCGTCATATGAAAACTTTACCGGCACCAATTCTATTGAAGCGATTTATCGCCTTTTTCTTATTTTTCAGGGTATCAAGATGATGCTTCTTCATCATTCGAAAGCTATTCGAACAACTTAATAAACCACCGACATGACATCATCCCTGAGAGTAATTGAGTATCTCTTAACAAAACTGCGAGGTTTTAAAGTTGAAAACCCCATCACAAGTCACAGCAGAGGGGACATGTTTCTCACAACTGAATCATTGCAAGCTCACTCACAACTCAAAACTTCGCTTCGCTCGTTTGTTCGTTTGTTCGTTCTCTCTTTCGCACGCTACGAATCCAGGAAAACAACAACCGAACCAACTGCCGAGAGGAAAATGCTTAAAGCTATTCCGCACCTGAACAACACAGCCTGTGCTGTGGACAAATCATCTGAAAACATACGACTATAAAAGATCAACGGAAGAGTTATACAAACAGTGAAGCAAATAGCGGAGCCCAGAAAAGCCATAATTCTGCCAAAACTCGTTACACTGACGGCGATCAGTAACAACAAAGCGGATAGGAAAGCTCTTGAAATAAAGTGCTTACACGAGTTTAACCAGTAAGACTGGTACGTGCCTAGATGTCCATCCAGAAATGAAAGGATTGGTTTAGAAACAAGAGGCAATTTAGCCACGGGAAGAAGTCCCATCAGAAGAAATAAAGTACCAGGAATCCAAGACGGGTAGCCAGAAGTCTCCAAAAGGTTCTTTGTGTACTCGTCCTTGACGCCGTCTCCAAACATAAGCAGTCCCACCATTCCGATGAAAATATCTGTGAGAAAGGCAAAGGAAAAGGTGATTTTCACGCTTTTGGCATACTTTGAAGGGGTTTTCATATCTCTGAAAAGCTCCGGAAACACTGCGTGTCCTCCCCAGGGTGCCATGAATATCCCAAGGCTCAAAAACAAGTTTTGCCATGAACTGGGGAAGGGCTGGAGTGGGAAGACTTGATGGAGCGAGCCTGGATTTTCCGGTTTAACCAGCCCACACACAAATGCTATCAAGACAATGCCTGTGGTGCACGTTATACCCACCAGACTGAATAGCGATAGAATTTTCAGAGGTAGAAAATTGACAAAGAACACAACTGATAAAATGGCCACTTTGAACTGAATAATGGGCACTTGCGGCATCAATGCATGGAAGGAATCGGAAAAGACAAGCACCAATGAAACGGCCGCTGCCAAAAGGTCGATGACAAAACAGACAAATATAAAAGTATTGACTTTACCGCCAATGACGTAGTTACCAATATCGTTATAAGTCATCAAGTGAGGTACTCTGGCAAGACATCTACTCATCAAAATGGCCGTGTAACAAGTTGAGATAGCACACAGAGTTACGCATATTAAGCCTGTGAGCCATCCGGATAATCTGAACCCGAGTGGAACAGACAATACCCCGATTCCAATAAGAACGTTGATAGAGTTGAAAACCGTTTGCGCAGACGTGGATTTTTTTGCATGATCCAAAAGTGGTTGCTCCTCCACCAGTGGAGGTTCTCCCATGGAGTAGTTTGGCTTTAGCAAAGGCGATTCTTCATGATGAGAGTCGGGGAGTGGTGCCTCGGCGCTGTACATGGATGTTCCTGGAGATATGTCTTCGTTCTCATCTAAATGGAGGAA
This sequence comes from Citeromyces matritensis, assembly GCA_030570875.1. Lineage (NCBI taxonomy): Eukaryota > Fungi > Ascomycota > Pichiomycetes > Pichiales > Pichiaceae > Citeromyces > Citeromyces matritensis. Next base: position 6,908 of record JAJLWQ010000213.1, read on the forward strand.
AAGCGCAGAGCGCTGTAAGGAAGATGCAAAGTTGTTTACCGAGTTTTCTCCTCCATAATCGAGGAAGGATCCTCTTCGTGGCATGTGTTGATAGGAGGTGCAGGGATGTGAATTCTGAAGATTATGAAGCGGAAGAGATGATCTCAATATTAATTTGATTCGCAGATCAATTTGTGGCGGTATCATCGGCAGCCTTTTTGGTCTATAGAATTGAGAACTATTCAGGTAAAATGAATTGATCTTAGGATCAATTTAAAGTTACATCATCAGAATTATCTCTATGAGAAGGATTCCAATCCAAAACTTTCGCTTAGAGAACATCTCTCTAAACTTCCAAAGTCTTTCCTTGCTCTCCTTAGGTTCGACTACTGATAGGATCTTGAATGCTGTAATTCACTGATAAAAAGGTCTTTGAACCACTCTCAATGGATATATTAGACTCCTTTTATCCAGTGGGTACATTTTGTGGGATCTGTCTATGTATGGTGAAGATGGACGGTAAGTGGACATGAGAGAGAGCTAGAAATAATGTGAAGGCTGTTGGATCAAAGTAGGTTTTGTTTTCAGTAATTGAGTGATGATTTTCAATCAATATGGCTTGCTATGACGAAAAACATAAATAGACTTACTTTTCAAGTTGATGTGACGATGACATCCTCACACCCAAAATTACCAAGGGCTGAAAAATAAGACTCCAAGAGGCTTTCAAGACAACAGATATAAAATGGTTAATCTGGCAATCGAATAAAAATTCTAGGTAATGGAAAAAAGTCTCTTGTTATTTGTAAACACTTTGTTGACACACTGAATAGGGGCTCATCCTATGCATTGTAGGCCTGCGTTGGTAGTGTGCACTACACTACAGTCTTCCCTCCCCTATTATTTGACTCTACCCATGCGAAAACACACGGTAAAGTGGTCAGACCAATAAAGCAGAAGAAGTCTTTTTATTTTTCCTTGAATCAAAATCCTCCTGGCTTTTCTCTTTCTCATTGAGCACCTCCATGCACGAATTAAGGGATGAATCTGTCTACTCCTTTTTTCACGTATAACAGTCCATTAAACATCTGTATACAGTACACCCGTAACATATATATAGGGGTAACGTTAGCGATTAACGACGAAGAGAATGCTTCTTACCCACGATGGTTACTCGTCTGAACAACCTTTCAAACTGAAAAACGCTATCCGGAAAAAAGTTTACAAAAATCTAGTTCGCTTCAAGTTATAGCTTGTATCATTCATCGATCATATATAGTTCATTTCTTTTCTCAAAAAGGCAGAATCTAAGATCTACTTGATGAGGTGAGCATTCATCCTCCACACTTCACATCACCATTTATTGCCTCAATCATCATGTACCAGTTATCAAGATCATACTTTTTTTATAAAACACCATCTCTGATAGAATTCTCGTCTAGTGCACAATTTATCGCTTACAATCTACCTCGTTCAAATCGACTTGCATACATAGATCCCAAATAGATCAATTGAGCTTTTAACGCCTTCTATACTTTGTCAGGAACAGAAACACTCAAAAGGTCTTGCTCGCTCAAAGTTGCATACCTTTCGAGAACACCAGGAATCTTCCTTGACCAGAATGCCTCAAGATCCTCCGCCCGAATGTTCTTGGCAGCCAGCTTCACTCTTTGCCACTCCGGGACTTTCGAGTCACCATATGGGCTATCTAGTATGTTGTTGAGTCTATTTTCAACGTCTTTTGCAGATAAAAGATCTTTCACGTGGAATCGCTCTTCGACGGTTTTGTTGGCATTCTGCGCTAAGCTGTCCCAGATGTCTTCTCTCTTCGAATCTGAATCTTGTGCATAAGGTCTAGCCGAAATAAAGTCAAGAACTAGTTTTTCACAAATCGCATTTGATACTTGAAAATTTATCACGCCGTAGTAAAAAAAAAGCGTCCCTACTCCGACGACAGACATGCAGAAATAGGATATTGAAAATTCACCAGTCAAATACGCGAGAACAACCGTGAGAAACTGATGGCATAGTGTGCTTTTGACGGGAAAGAACTTGATGAAGAGCTGAATCATATCACCCAACGCACTTGAAAAGCTTGTGAGTGCATAAGCGTGCGTTTGGTGTGTGGATGAAAGATTGCGCACGGTGGATAATATCTTTGAAAGAAGAGGTCTTCTCTGATGGGTATCAAGTGTTTTTTGTGACTCAAAATGGTGTATATAGTCTGTCTAAACTAGATTCAGCAGTCTGGGACATTTTTGAACGGTCAAAAAAGGAAAAAAAAAATTGCACTGTATAAGTCTTCCTTTGCTTCGAGTATATAAGGCGCGCTCTGATTTAATCAGTCTGGCACAAGCTTTGAATGAATGCCATGAGATGGTACATCAACCATATAAGTGTACATCTGACCTATCTCACGCATGAATAGCTTCTTTGTCAATGTGAATGAATGCCATGAGATCGTACATCAACCATATATTTGTACATCTGATCTATCTCACACATTAATAACTTTTTTCTCACATCAGAAGGAACAATTTCAAAAGGAGATTAGAGGCTACATGTCCACGATAGTCTTACATCTATTGACAAGGTATATTAACCTTAAGGTCGATACTGCATTATTCCAGGGTGTAACAGTCGAGACCTATAATTCAAACCTGAAAACTTGAACTTAGCTTCTTACCAGGCAACGATGACACAGTCGACAGCCATGGATTTGCTGCAGTGGTCTTTGAACCAAGTATTGACAGCGTCGGCAAGACTTTCGACAAATGGCTTATTCAAAGTCAAATTAGAGACAGATGTATTACACGTTTCAGCGCATTGACAGCTCAGAGCGATCGACTTTTTCAAAGTATAAGCATCATTTTCACCCAAAGAAAAGCTCCATGCTGTATGCACAATTATGCACATACATGCACCAATACGCACCCTATATCAACCATAGCTTTTCCAAGCATCTAAATGCAATCATTCAAACTAGCCATTATCATGAACTCAGACCAACAGACATACATTTCAAACCTAATGCCTCTCAATCTCGCCCTCTTTTTCGCCAAACTTAATAGGTCGTGCACTCCCTAGGGGGCAGTTTTAAGGGGCTTTACTATATAAGGGCCCAATGTCTTTCAAAACTCAAATGTTTTCAAGCAACATCCTTGTCAGCTCAAACCAGGGAGTAGCCACTGTTTGGTAAGTTTCAATTCTCGACTCATCTAACCATAGGCTCATGGCCACACTGGGGTCTAGATCCTCCCACTCCAAAGTCCAAAAGAAGGACATTGTGAGTGTATCTATCCCTGAAACATGTAGTGCTATTAGTCGGCCGCCACAGCCTTTGGCATTGAGGGCCAGTTCAAGCTTATTGTATGGCGTGGCCCTGGTGTACAAGCACAAGATGAACTATTTTTACAGTACGTATTTTTATGAGTCAAGTCTAACAGTGAGACGACGCGTCATGTGCAAAGTCCACATTGTCCAAACAGGAAAGTCTTGGTAATAGGGAAAAGATTCACTTTGAAACTCCAAATATCATCGATGTGGACGCCAGACCGAGACACCTCTTTCTTGCGGACGACCCAAAGTTCTCCCTCGACGGATTGTGGGATACCCAAACTAATGATACCGAGAGACGGAAGCAGATCAAAATGACTGACCTGGAAAACCACACCGTTTCCCTGATTAGCGATAGTAGTTCAGTAGAAGTTGCTCGTTTGAGAGGAACCCCTATAAGTCGTACTTCATTACCGCCTCTCATTGAGCAAGACGAGCTTTTTTTTGGTGCAGACCTCCAACTGGCTCTTGACGAAGAAATCCCAATGGACTTCCAGCTGGATCTTGATATGGATCCCTTGAACCAAGCGGCGGAAGTCTTGACTCAAATAGAGCCGTTGGAGGACGCGTACAACCAGATGAATCCTTCTGAAAGAATTGAGTCAAACACTCCGCGTATAAAGAGAAAAAGAGTCGTTGCAAACGAGGAAGAAATTATGCTCACGAGCGCGCACCTGAGAGAGTTTAGAGATAACTATGTAGAGAATATGAGTAGGGTCACAAAGAAGAAGCGGAAAATGACACTCAAAGAGCTTCTTTCATCTCAGACTGGGTATCCCTACGTGGAGTATGCCACACGGTATATTCTAGGAACGCCTTTCCCGCATTCTAACGAGGGCACAGCGTC
>JAJLWQ010000214.1:0-10816 GCA_030570875.1 Citeromyces matritensis
TGTCATTGCACATTTTTTTCTCTTTGCCTGCGAGGGGCCTTGATACTTCTGGACTCAGGAAGCGATCACGATCGCAAAGCGAGATCAGTGAGGCGGAACCCGTCTCGAACACTGGTACCGACTTTCAATATACTTTTAGTAAAACATCCAATAAGGAAAGTGCGGCTCGTAAGCTGTTCCATCGAGTCGTGATGTCTGACGCCGGGCCGATGAATTTTGACGAGACGTATCGAAAAATGAACCATTTAGTAAAAGGCGCAGATTATAATATCAGAAATTCTTTCATGATGAAGGCAGCTTCACTATCTGACCCCTTTCAAGCTGATTCAAAAGAAGGCGAAATGCCCGACGATGCCACCAAAGGAGCCATTGCGGCCATATTGAAACCCATTCTTGATCTTTTCAGTCGGTTGTGGGGAGATCGTCGCAATTTCAACATCGGCTCTACATCCTTTGACTACCAAAATCAGATGGATGAAAATGACAAAACCATTTATACAGCTATACCTGACTTTGCTGTCAAAGAAAATGGTAAACCCTTCGTTTGCATTAAAGTCAAATGCCCTTTCATCAATTATCGACGACGCAGATGCTTGTAGCGACTTGTTCACAGAGGTGGTGACTCAATGTATCTGTGGCGGAACTCCTTATGGTGTTCTCACCGACTACCTTAGCACACTTTGCTTCAAGTTAGAGTTGGAAGAGGAGGATATCGATGCAGTGAAAAATTGCACACACGGCACAGATGTGGAATCCGACCAATCCATGTACAAGTTTGTTAAGGTTAGATGCGTCAGGGTCAAGCACGATGCATCCGTCAATACACTTGCATGTGTTCTTGCCGCACATATCTTTCATGCAAGAGAGGACATGCTTCTGCGGAGAGATTATTACAGGGAGCGTCTTTCAGAGTTGGGTAAGGCTTTGTAACTGACACCCAGGGAAATTATGATAAGAGACCAGAAGGGTTACAATGGTTTTCTCAAGTATCTCGATAGAACGAGGCCTGAAAATGAGAAAGAGGTCAAAGTCACTGTCAATGAGGTTACCAAAACTGTTAATCTCTATGACACGATTCCCTTCGATGAATCGATGAGAATCATCCAAGCGGGTGAATCGTACAATGCGCAAGTTTTGGAGATAAACAAGGATGTTTTCAAGAGACTTACCGGCGATGGTGAGCATAGCGCCGATCACCCATCTGCTTCACGCTACCTCCTGAAGATTTTCGATCCTGTCCGTGGAAAAAGAATACACAAAGAGTTTACGTTCACTGAAAATTCAAACAGGAAATTGATCAAACGCACCTTCTTTCGTGAGTTTACTGTGTACGAGGGACTCAAGGATCTGTGGGGTAAGTGTATTCCACAGTTGTATCACGTCGGCATATGCCAGCTGTCGGACAGTGATGGCCGCGACATAAAATTTGGTGGTTTGTTTTTGATTATAGAATTCATCGAAGGAACACCACCTGATTTCTCAAGACAGGTAATTCAACAGTCCGCTAGAGACGCACTGAAGGCTATGCACGATCTAGGCGTTGTTCATGGGGATATAAGTTCTCGGAACATGATTCAGCGCGGAGATCAGGTTTTCCTTCTGGACTTTGGGCTGTCGATTTGTAAAGGGAATGAAAAGGGTTATAATAATCAATTTTTTCAAACTCATAAGGAGAAGGATCGAGAAGCCCTTGAAAAGGCGATTGGAAATTATCCTACAGATCATTCAACAAGTACAAATCCGAGCTCCCTTTGACATGCTCCTTTATCAAAAGCCCAATGATTGATTACCAAAGACACTCAGTGCAAGGCCACGGAACCGTACACTTCAATGATCTCACTCATCGAAATTCACAGACCAATGTCATCTGTAGAAAGGATTACGATTCAAAACGATAGTAGATCTTGGTGGTGAAATTTAAGAACGGGGCCTTATGTACTGATCATCAATGTGGTACTCATTGGGAATGAAGGACCTATGACCCAGTGTGTACTGACCCAGGTCTTGGAATAAGAGCCACCCGTTATTTAGAGATCATAACTTGAAGAGCGCACAATCGGCTACGAATTCAGTTTGAATTGACAGCGGCAGAAGACCTTCCCCAATGCAGCTGTAATGCGAGGATCAAACTCCAAAGGTGTAGGGATTATACTCGATCCAAAATGCCACTTCCTTTTTATAAAGCGCACAACCGGCCTCGACGAACGAGAGAAATGCTAGCTTTGGCCTTGCCAAAGTTGTGGCACACTACATAAAATTGTCGGATACGAGTGATTGTAGATGTTGTTTGTCTCTCGAATCTAGCTTCAGGGTGATAAAAAGCGTGCACCGTATCCATGGTCTGATAGGCACCGTTTGAGTCTCGAAGATAAGCTCTTCCTAGCGTTTATAGAACGATCTGATTGACCGAGCATGATATTTTAACAGCTAGGCTTCAACCGGTGTCAATGTAAAGGTTCAGATTATCTCAAGAAACATCTGCGTGCTATCATTTTAATGAATGTATGTCTAACATCTCTTCCTTCGCTTGGGAAACAATAGCATTATGCATCATTCAATTCTTTGAATGGATGGTATCAAGCGAGTTTAAATAAAGCGATAGAATAAGTGACAAAATTCAGTTCAGGTGGTGTTCTATGGGCTCAATGATTTCGTTCTTGACTCTCCCCTAAGTGTACTTGTTCCACCTTTAATAATGCCACCCATGCGTACAAGAGAATCCGTCAAAATGTGCTCGATGCGCTGAAAAATTACAGAGCCGTTCCCTCCTACATTGCTGCTTCTCAATCGTGCAATGAAACCCACCTTGATCACTGTGATTCAAACAAAACATAGAGGATAGTACAAGCATCGACTGCATTCTTTCGCCGTGAGTGAAGAGGCATAGTAGTCCATTCCCCGTTGGGAAATCCTCATCATTCATGGAGTTCAAAACGAGCGAGACATAGTTGTGAGGAAACAGCATCACGATTGCTGTTGGTTGGTCCGGATAGAGGCTTCTTTTTTAAGATTAAATGGTTATTGCCCTCAAATCTCAAAGCATTGTTGATGTCATTAGACATCAAACATCCTGAAAAATAGCTATGGTCAAAGTGGATGAGAAAAATAGCTGGTCTCATAGAACTAGAGAGTGAAGCCATCCTCTCCAAATCTCCAATTATAAAACACTTTCTCAAACCAGCCTCTCCCAAAACTGTATACAGGTCTCACTCAAAAATAAAAGCTCCCTCTCCGTTTCGCGCACAGTTGTACCATCGATCTCAAACCACTTGTTTTCACTCTTGTCTAAAAGCTGCACTTTCCACCGTTCATGCGAATGAACAATGTTCGCTATCAGTCTATACTTTAAAGGACTCTGTGCATCGAGTAGCGACCCAAAATCTTGCTCAAGAGGAAACCTCACAAGAGTGGGATTTCGCTTATACTCCGTCATGACGTTTTCCCTTTTGGCTCCTCTCTCAAAACATAGAATAACTACAGACGGCAAGTGCAGTATCTTGTAGCTCTTGTCTGCATGTGGCCTACTTTTAAACTTCTCCAAAAGACTCTCAAGGGACACTTGCGGAGCCTCTTCATCTTGTATGAGCGATACACGAGGAAGATCGAGCGAAAGGGTCCAGAACTTGACAGACTTGGTGTTGTTAACCAAAACCTTTCCTTGGAATATCTTGCGGGTACTTTTATCAACTTTGCCCATCGCATTAATCATCCACACAAGCACCTCCTTTGGGTCTTTTTTAACTCCCTCCGTATACCGCACCATCTCCTGTGGAGCCACATGCGGTTTAAACAATCCTGAAGACCATATTTTACGAAATATCAAAGATACCTTGCCTATAAAGTCATCACTCTTGATCTTCACTAGATGATCTCGCAATGCACTTACATGACTCAGAGATTGGATGACTACATTCGCATAATGCTCATCCCCGCTCAGCCCAATAAACCCAGGCTTGTAGGGACGATGGTGTAAGTCATAAGCCACTTTGGGTATAGGGTGACTGAAAGCTGGATCTATCAACTGTTTGATATCATCTAAAGAGTCGTCCTCCAAGAGAGAGTTTTCAGGAAGTATAAAGCACTTGAGACTGTCCATGTTGATAAAGACATGATGATCGTCGTTGATGGAATGAGAGAACGCAGGAGACTGTCTGTTTCTACCTTGAAAGTACTTACCACAGCACAGGCATGCGTACACATTTGTATTTGAGAGATTGACAGAGCACACCTTTTCGAAATCAAAATCGAGTTTGTTTCGATTGATGGTTTCTAAGTAGTTGCTGGGCTCTTCTCTCTTTTGTCTTTTATTCAAGGGTTCCATCGTGGTGTGCGGGTGTTTTTCCTCACAACGAGCGAAGCGAGTTGTGACTCATGAGTCGCTGAGGATTTTTTCTGAGCAGCATCAAATAGTGTTGGGGCATTGATATAGGTAGAAAATCATCGCCAGGCTATTTGAATAGGTGTGATTGCCTACTTTGACCTAATCTTGTGAACGCATGTATTATTTTCCACTTGCTTCTGAGCCATAATTTGCTTGTTTGTATAACTATGCATTCTCCCCAGTGGTATGTGTCCTTCGAAGTCATCTAGTTAGAGAGGAAATCCTAGTTCTCTTATCGACAAAATTCAAGCTCCACAGACAAGTTGATTCATCCGATGATATAAGTATAGTCAGCTCTATACTTGAAGGGATTGGGTCAGGATTATACTGCTCAAGTAGTCATTGAATGCGTTTTTTTTCTCACTGCGACACATACTCCGGAGATTTTTTTCAAAGCTTAACATTTCTGTGTCCTAGAATATTGCAAAGACTGAGAGTTTCTGAATGCGACGAATGTATGGACGTGGTGTATGAAATGAACGAAGAAAGAGATTTTAAAAAAATATAATGAATCCTCTCGTCGTGCTATCATGTCCGCTAAGTTTCGATAATCTCCCTCCTCTACAATCCACAGACCAATGCCATCGGTAGAAAAGCAAAATCATTACTTCATGCGTTCAAGATTATATAGTTTCGATATTGGAGTGCCTTTAGTACTCTTCTCCTTCAAAATATGAAACCTTTATATCTAGATTTACTATCTTCTCCCTTACCAGCAGGATGGAAACCACTGCGCATGGCCTCAAGGAAACAATTATCATGCATAAAAAACAAGGTCAAGATGCTTATTACTGCATATACAAGGATGAATTTCGTGGCACGTATTTGCAAAAATTAATTATTATTGTATACTCCTCAGGTAAACCATCGTCGGATAACTTAGGAGGTACGGATGTGCCTTATCAATATGAACGAACAATATCCTTCAAAAACACACGCAATTAGGGTCAAAGAACATTTTCTTAGAACAAAACAGTCAGAAAAAAATGCTGCAATCTTCATATCCGGCGAAAACCTCGTCCTGTACCCATACTCAGATCAAACAGCTCCAATGAGACAAGATCGCTACTTTTTTTACCTTTCAGGCTGTGAAATTCCAGGAGCCCACGTGCTTTTCGACTTCAAATCGGATAAACTTACTCTTTTCCTACCACCAATAGACCCAGATGATGTCATGTGGTCCGGACTGCCAATGTCCCTTGCGGAAGCTCTCGAAAAATATCAAGTTGACGAGGTCGTGTACCAAGATGAAATCCACAATGCACTCAAAAAAGTGGATGGTGGAGTTTACACCACCAACGTGAAAGATTGTAATGCTGCGTACTCTGAACTTTTAACTGCGCAAGATCCTTCGCTATTCCTTGCTCTTGACGAATGTCGCATGATTAAGGACGATTTCGAAATCTCCCTCATGAAGCATGCTAGTAGAATTTCCGACACTTCTCATCTGGCTGTAATGTCAGCTCTCCCCATAGAAACCAATGAAGGTCACATGCATGCTGAATTCATGTACCATTCTATGAGACAAGGGTCCAAGTTTCAGAGCTACGATCCTATTTGTTGTTCGGGCCCCAACTGCGGAACCCTTCACTATGTAAAGAACGATGACGACATGAGTCACAAGAATTCCGTATTAATTGACGCAGGAGCAGAATGGAGCTGTTACGCAAGTGATGTAACCCGTTGCTTCCCGATAAACGGAGAGTGGACCAAGGAGCACCGCGAAATATACGATAGTGTACTTGATATGCAGACCCAGACTATGAAACTAATCAAAGAGGGAGCCCACTGGGACGAGCTTCATATTTTAGCTCACAGGGTTCTTATTGATCGCTTTTTAGAACTGGGAATTTTCAAAGGCGATAAAGAGGAAATCTTCAAAAGTAAAGTCTCTGTCAGTTTCTTCCCTCACGGGCTAGGACATCTTCTCGGAATGGATACTCACGACGTTGGTGGACGCGCAAACTACTCTGATCCAGATCCAATGTTGAGATACCTTCGTCTGCGTCGTACTTTGCAAGCAGGAATGGTGTTGACCGATGAGCCGGGTATTTACTTTTCGCCTTTTTTGCTCAAGGAATCGTTGGAGGAGTCGAACCGCTCAAAGTTTATCGTTAAAGATGCCTTGGAAAAGTACATTCCCATTGGTGGGGTTCGCATCGAGGACGATATACTTGTTACTAAAGACGGGTATGAAAACTTTACCAAAGTGACTAGTGACCCTGACGAGATTTCCAAGATTGTCAAGCAGGGACTGGCGAAAAAGAGAGAGCAGTTCCATTGTTTGGTGTAGTGGTGAGTGGATGGGAAACAAATGTTCTTTGTGTTTTCATGGTGGTAGATTAGCTATAAATCTAGATATGTAGTTGTGTGCAATCAGAGAACGTTTTTCACTTTTATAAACCAACTCTACGTTGTTAGTATTGAGAATCCTCTGAATACAATAGGTCTAATTGCGACGAAGCGTAAGATGAGAAGCTATAATTCCGCAGTAGAAGGCATATGTAAGGATTTGTTTGTGCGCAAACGTTTGTAACGCCCACGCATCCAAACACATAGTTTCCGAAACCCAATCTCGTAACAATTCCCTTTGTTACTTCTTTCTTCATCCTATGATCTACGCCATGTCATTCCATGCAATCTTTTATACTTTCTCGACTGCTGCATGCTATACTCGCAAACGATAGCCTACTCGATGATGAATGTAAGGGTGTAACCTCTACTTTGCGCGATGGTGAGCTTTCATTCTTGCGAAGCGGAAAATCGTTTGCATCCATTGCCGAGACCAGATATCTTGATTATTTCTTTCACTTCATGTTGAAAACGTCGTAAGTACTTTTGCCTGTCCCTTTTCTTTTCGATTATTTTTATTCTGAGGACATGTTATGATTGTTCCTCCTCCTTCAAGTACTGCTCCTACAGCTGACCCATCTGCTTCTGCTGCTGGTGAAAGGAGACGCCACCCCACTCGCAAGAGAGTGACAAGGTTGCGGGAGAGGCGTTAATCCTTTGCTTCTCACAATCCTCCTATGCAAACCGATCAGATCTCCCTACCTCACTAAGACGTCTGTAGTCCCTCTATTGACTCATCATCTACTTCATCTTCTCAATCATCCTCCTCCAACTCTCCCTTCTTGCCAACCTTCTCCTGATCAAAACTTCTCTTCCCATCAATTGTTAGCTCAGAAACATTCTTCATGAATGTCTTTGGAAGGCACTCTGTCCTTTCTATAGTGCAACGTTTGGAATTTCATCCCGATATCGTTGATTTCAAATCAGGAAGCTGTAGGAGGTGCATTTATGATAAAGGAGGGAAAAATTTCAGCCGTGACAACAATGCTGATTTTGGCGAATTGACAGACGAGTTCAGAGGTTTGATGAATTGACATTCAGAGAGGAGCTCCTCGTTGCCCGTTGCCCTGGCTCCTAACAGTTCGGATGACGAGAGGGCACGATAGCTAAAGTACACCGGGAATGTCAAATTTTCACAACATTATCGTCTTGATCGTTCAGCTTCCAAGGGTTCCCGAGAAATCGGCATTCTAATTGACAGAAAAGCTGATTTTCAATCTTCCAAAACCTTCAGAGATTGTATAGTCTGTGAATGAAATCATTAAAGAGTAGCAGAAATAATCACACGACGCATTCAATTTTCTTTTTTTTCACAGATGACATTGGTCTGTGAATTGTCGAGGAGTGAAATGATTGAAGCGTAAGAGGCTTTGTTCGCATTATTTTGAGATCGAACTTGGAAGTTGAATAGGTGAACGCTTTAGTGTTGAGTGATTTTAGTAACGGGATTGCTGTGGTGGCTTTAGCCATACTCGGGAAAGAGATGTTATTGGTTAAAGATATGCCGTTACCCTTTGTCGCAACCGGACATCCGTGTCAGCCATATTATAGTTTGATCATCAATGTTTCGCAGCATACTGCAAGACTTCTGTTTCACTCAGCACCTAGCACAATTGCAATACAATGCAAAGCTGCAAAGATGTAGAGATACTGACGCTGAAAAGCAAGACGATCAAAGCCAACTCATTTACCGCATAATTATTTAAGCACAGAAAGAAAGCACCAAATAAAGCTTTGAAGCAAATGACCTTCCACACCAAATATATATAGTACAATCTCAGCTACTCACCACAATCAACCTTGAGATCATCTCTTCCGCTTCGCTTCAGAGATGATGATGATGTCCGGATGGCGCATGCACGGCGAATCCAATTTAACCAAATAGGAAATATAATTAATTTTCGCGTCGCGTCACTATCGTCACCACACACAACATGTCTTTTGAAAGAGCCGAGACATACACAACATCTGTGCTTCCTGGTGAAGATTCATCGGAGAATCAATTTTCCGAAATCATCAGAGCCTTCCGGGCCTTCATCTTGGAGTTTCGCATCGACAACCACTACATCTACAGAGACCAGCTGCGTGAGAACCTCTTACTGAAAAAGTACTTTTTAACGGTTGAGAACGAACACTTGATCTTGTTCAATGACGAGCTCAACAAGAAGCTGGCAGACGATCCAGCAGAAATGGTTCCTCTATTCGAAACGGCCATTACAGAAGTGGCCAAAAGAATCGTATATCTATCGGAAGAAGAGTCGCCTGCGTCTTTCCCCTCGTGCCAGCTGATCTTGCTTACTTCAGATGCTCGGATTGGAGTCCGAGAGCTCACTTCGGATCATGTATCGCGTATAGTTCGTATTTCTGGAATCATCGTATCCGCTTCCACCCTCCAGGCAAAGGCTACAGAGGTCACAATTATGTGTCGCGGATGCAAGCACACGTTGAGACAAAAAGTGAATACGTCATTCGGTCCGATTCAACTGCCTAAACACTGTATGGCACCTCCGCCGCCTGACGGAACAAAGTCTAATTGTCCACCAGACCCGTACCTTGTTGTTCACGACAAGTCGCATTTCGTCGATCAGCAGACGCTCAAACTTCAAGAGACTCCAGACGCAGTCCCCGTAGGAGAGATGCCTCGCCACATGCTTCTTTCTGTAGACCGGTACCTGTCCAATAGGATGATCCCCGGCACACGGTGCGATGTAGTGGGTATCTACTCTATCTTCCAGTCTAAAGCCAAGGATGGACCAGGCGCTGTAGCTATTAGAAATCCTTACTTGAAGGTTCTAGGAATGCGCGCATCGTCTGGTATTTCAGAAACCGCAGTCTTTTCAGAAGAAGAAGAGGAAGAGTTTCTAGCCATGTCCAGAATGCCCGATCTGTATGAGAAGTTCACCGCCTCACTGGCTCCGTCCATCTACGGAAACGAGGATATCAAAAAGGCGGTGGCGTGCTTACTGGTTGGAGGATCGAAAAAAATCCTACCGGACGGCATGCGTCTGCGTGGAGATATAAACGTTCTTATGCTTGGAGACCCGGGGACTGCCAAATCGCAGATTTTGAAATTTGCAGAAAAGGTATCGCCTGTGTCTGTTTACACTTCCGGTAAGGGTTCTTCTGCTGCAGGTCTCACGGCCGCCGTACAACGCGACCCCGTCACACGGGATTTCTACTTGGAAGGCGGCGCCATGGTTCTGGCCAATGGCGGAGTTGTGTGCATCGACGAGTTTGACAAGATGCGTGATGAAGATAGGGTTGCCATCCACGAGGCTATGGAACAGCAAACCATCTCTATAGCCAAGGCCGGGATAACCACGGTGTTGAATTCCAGAACCGCAGTGCTTGCTGCTGCTAACCCCATCTTTGGAAGATACGACGATACAAAGTCCCCCGGTGAGAATATCGATTTCCAAACCACAATTCTGTCTCGTTTCGATATGATTTTCGTTGTTAAAGATGAACACAACGAACAGAGAGATCTTTCGATAGCCCACCACGTGATGAATGTCCATACAGGAGGAGCAGCAGACCCTGACTCTGCAGAGGGAGAATTCCCTATCCACAAGATGAAGAGGTATATCACTTTCTGCAAACAGAGATGTGCACCTCGGCTTGCGTACGAGGCTACCGAGAAACTCAGCTCGCACTTTGTGGCCATCCGTAAGCAGGTGATGCAGAAGGAGTCGCATTCCTCGGAAAGATCAAGCATTCCCATCACCGTACGTCAGCTTGAAGCCATTGTAAGAATAACAGAAGCTCTCGCAAAGATGGAGCTTTCTCCTGTAGCCACAGAGAGACACGTTGACGAAGCTATCAGGCTATTTATGGCTTCCACCATGGACGCTATCAACGAGGGTTCAAGTGATAGAAAGGAGGTTAACGAGGAGGCGTCCAAGATTGAGTCCATTATACAGAGAAGGCTTGCCATAGGGTGGTCCACCAGCTACAGAACGCTAATACGCGAGATTGTGGAGGCGAAAAAATTTCAGCAGTATTCGCTTGATAAAGCACTTTACGTTTTGGAAAAGAGGGGATCCATTCAGTTTAGGCATCAGAGGCAGAATATTCTCAGGGTGG
>JAJLWQ010000215.1:0-10630 GCA_030570875.1 Citeromyces matritensis
TCGGGGAAAATCTCCCTTTCGAGGCCGTCGGAGCAAGAGATTCTTACTACTGCTCAACAGACAAAAGCCGCTTTGGACAAGATTATTCAGACCCGATTAGATGGAACAAAACCAAAGGCTGCTGCATCTACCAAACCTCGTGATGAAGCAACTTATATTCGGTATGAATCGTCCAATGTTCTAGACCCATCCAAAAACAAAGAACGACTGCTTAAAATTGTCGATAAGCAACAGGACCCAATGCTTCCTGCTAAATTTAAAAAGAAAAAAATACCAGGAGGCCCTCCTTCGCCTCCTGTTCCTATTTTACATTCTCCTCCTCGTAAACTCACTGCACAGGACCACAAGAACTGGTATATTCCTCCGGCCATCTCCAATTGGAAGAATCCTAAAGGTTTTACTATAGCGATCGATAAAAGACTGGCAAGCTCTCAGGCTGCAGAGTCGATTCCGGTAAATGAAAAGTTTACAGATCTGGCGGTGGCTTTGGAAAATGCAGATCGAGACGCTCGTCAAGAATTGAAGCTGCGTGCTTCTATCAATAGAAAATTGGCAGAAAAAGAGGCCAAAGAGAAAGAGGAACAGTTACGTCAACTCGCTCATAGGGCAAGAAACGAAAGGTATACTTCTGTCGGTGATGAAGATGACTCTAAAATGTCAGCCGCAAGCAGAAGAGAGGCCATAAGGGCAGAAAGAAGGAAACGTGCAGAACGAGAACTCAGAATGTCAAAGGCTGGCTCGGATCAACGTACAAAAATGTTGGCTAAAGATAGAAACATATCCGAAAGAGTCGCATTGGGCATTTCCAAGCCCTCGGCTCCAACGGCAGAGTCTCATTTTGACTCTAGACTGTTCTCTAGGGGTGCCATGTCGAACGTTAAATCGTCAGAGGACCAGTTCTACGACAAGCCGCTTTTCGCTGCTCAAGAAGCGGTCACTTCTATCTACCGGCCAAACGTTTCCGCAGAGACTGAGGAGTACACTGCTGGTCCTGTTGAGTTTGAAGCGGAAGATGAACCGGTCATTGAAGCGAAGCGGAAATGACCGCACGTGATGGTATTCATCTTTCAGCCTATGAGATGGGTCTATGGATTGACCGATTCTGTTTTTTACAGATGACATTAGTCTGTGGATTGTCGAGGAGTGGTTGAAGCGAAAGAGACTTGAAGGATTATGGATTGGAGTGAATGAAGCGAAGTGGAAGAGATGATCTAAAGATGACTTGTATGCACCCCCATGCACCCCCATGCATGGTCATGCATGGTCATGCACCATTAAATCCATGCAGGAAACGCACACAAACACATGTACAGATCCATCAACTCCAAACCACTGGAAGAGCTCTTCATCTCCAACACACTCGATTCCCATGCCAAGGACAGCTGTTTCCACCCGTCAGCCAGAGTACAGCAAGACAATGAGCAAGCTCTTGTATTAGGTGGAAGAGTGGACCCTCGATCTTCATTCTTCATTGAGAACTGCCCTCCACGGCATCAATCACCCGAAAGAAAAGATGGTATCCGTGAAAAGATCAAAAGGATGTTTTACTGTAACGTTTTAGGACGTCATGAGCCTGTGGTAGAACATAGCGTCCCCACATTTGAAACACCAAGTTCCGATGAATTTGAGCGTACTATAAAATTCGATCACAGTGCAAGGCTTTTCGAGTACAATAAAAAATCGCCCTGGTCAACTAGACACCGTCTTAAAAAGTCAACGTCATTTGGCTCCCTCAGATGGAGTCAGCCTGAACCAGTTGATGAGCCGAAAACTAAGCCGATACTCAAGGCAACGAAAAATACAAACATGAAAGAGGAGAGAAGGAGGTTGCAGAAGTCTGATGAGATTGATGTGAAGAGCTTTCTGACAGATTTCAATGAAAAGGAGACTTCCAGACGCGAAAATGAGCGTGTTTTAGAGAGCATTAGAAAGAATCAGTTAAGACGTTACCACGAAACAATAGATGATGAATGGTGAATATTTTGTAAATAAAAGAATTGACAATAAAAAAGAAATGCCTTCAGCCAGATTCGAACTGACGATCTCCTCATTACTAGTGAGGTGCCTTACCAACTTGGCCATAAAGGCTTCGATGGTTCGGAAGCGGGTATGTAATTTATGTGCGTAAGGTGGAATTGCGTTTACGTGCTCGTAGGTACGCTACGCCATCTTTTTCAATTATAACACATTTTCCTAGTTTTGTTAATTCATAAAGTGCCAAAAACATTGCGAATTTTTTTTTCGCCGGCGAAATAACTAGTATGATGCGGTCTGTAGGAGAAGATTGATTTTATATCCCACAAAAAGACTTTTTCAATGACACCGTAGTTAGGTAATTGAGGATAGCAAAGA
This sequence comes from Citeromyces matritensis, assembly GCA_030570875.1. Classification (NCBI taxonomy): domain Eukaryota; kingdom Fungi; phylum Ascomycota; class Pichiomycetes; order Pichiales; family Pichiaceae; genus Citeromyces; species Citeromyces matritensis. The sequence continues at coordinate 2,353 of JAJLWQ010000215.1, forward strand.
GTTGACCGAGGTAGCATGTAGATAGCATTGGACGAGAGGATACGAAATAACAAATATATCAACTATAAAGCTCAAGAAGCTAAAACAATAAAAGAATCGATATCCCTATAAGGGCAGAAATGAAAATGTTAATTGCAGGGTTCCGTCTTGGTGGCATTTAGCTGGTGTTAAACTTCGTTATTCACTATATCAAATATATAAATCCTGCTCTAGTTCCTTTTCCTAGGTCTGGATGTTGATCGATGACTATCTTCTCGATTGTTCTTTAGTGCGCATCGCACTCCCTTTTATACCTACCTAGTTCAACAGCTGCCATTTCCTCCTTTCCCAATAAAGTGCTAAGATCAGCGCTCAACAGAGCCTGGTCTGCACAGATCGCCATACTGATTATTAGCTTAACGCCTCAGTCATGTACGTTGCCTATTGATAACGGATATTGGTCCGCCTCGCTGTATTAGCAAGTGCCTAGGTCTTGTTGGAACTCAGGTTCCATATAAAGCTCACGTGACATTAAGTGCATGAAGATGCATATCGTTCATGCACGCTAGACTATATAAATAGCTTTTATATCTCTCATTACTTCGAGTGAGTCCGAATATATCTTAGTGCCCATAGTACCCGTTTTATCAGGTCTTATCCATCCTTTCGGACGGGCGATCCCCATAGAGATATAATCTCTACTCAAACGATCAGATACCAAATGTATCGTTTCTCGAAGCAGTGCTTCGGCACAAAATTCACCCGCAGGAGGTTTGGGTTGTACAAAGCAACCTCAGCCCCTTGGGCCTCTGAGGGCGGTCGTATGTAACCTTTCAAGAACCCTTTTCGCATTGCCCTAAGGTTTATGCGGTCTACTGCATTATGCATCCGTTGCATTCATACAGTGGAGCAGATCATACAATAGACTTATGCAACATTAGAGAGTCCCGATAGATGCTCATATCAGATTTTCTCATGAGATAGCAGTGTGCTACTTATATATGGAAGCCGGCGTGAGTACCTTGTTAACTTCCGATCCAGTAGTACTGGATCCTGAACTGGAATATGGTACAAGCTGTAAGCTAGTAGTATAATAAATAGATCTCTCTTCAATTCACGTAGTAGTTCATATGATGTAGTACTTACTGTCCAACAATATGCATAGCCCTTGTCATGCTGGCCAATCAGTGTTGTCTATGTATCTCGTTTTATGTAAGAACGGTAGGAGATTAGGGTTGTAATACAACACCAGACATCACCTGCCCACGACCGTTGTTTAGATCCTTTGATTTAACTTCTCACATATGACAACAGGTAGATATGCGGTCTACTGCATGCGTATGCATCCGCATGTGCAGTAAGTTTGGCCTTTTGTGACTATGCTCAGATCACCACTTCTAAAAGGTGACTGCTGTCGTCATTTTCCTTCCTGGAAGTGGACATTTCAGCCAATTAATTTTCCCTCCTTATGTTTCCCGGTAGATGGGGTTATTGTGAAACGCTGTTTGTTACGTAGTATGTGCTTTATTACTCTATCAATGACAAATGATTAGGCGATTTCGGTAACCTACATATCCTTTCAGTGTGGATGATGAATTGATTAGGAAATATAGATCACCTTGACCATCGGATGGTTTGACAGTGTCATTCTAGATATAAACAGCTGACACTGTAACTCACTACTTTACTATTGATGCAAACATACTGGTGTTATTCGATCGCACATGTATGACTCGGTCCGAGCCTTCTATTTGGCATGCTGCCTCGTTGTGCAAACCTTTATTTGCCGCGAGATCTTACCAATCTTGGGCGATCCCGCAGCATAAGCAGCTCACACACTGGACCGCAAACGTCCATCACGATCGGCTTTAAACCATTCGAGTGGGCCTTCAATCTTTTCCTCGTAAGGAGGTTCGGTCGTACACAATAACCAACAGCTTCGAATTCATCAGCCGTCTGGAGCGTCCAACAATAGACTTTTATTTAACTCTCCTTAAAGTATATGCAGTCTACTGCATGTTCATGCAGTGGGGCATATTTAGGACTCAGTCTTCAATGTGATACATGCCAAATGAGTGAAGGTTGGCATTATGCCATGTTATCTTTCACACGGACGGCTTTACAATACACGTGCTATCTCTTAGTATAATATAGTGTTGCTGCAACAGTATCATGACAAAAACTCTTACAGTGCAATTCCGGTGGTGAGTGCGAGGATCGAAGTGGTTTTTTCCTTTTCAGGTATTATCACGTTTCAAGGGACTTTAATGAAAGTGCAGAAAAGATGGTTGCAGAAAATGCAATCTCTGTGGTGGATGATATTATCCTATATTACCCACTTTATATTTAATATGAGTGTGAAGAGGAAAGAGGCCGGAAAAGAACAGAGAAGTTTCTTCGAATACGTTTGATCTCACAAAGCATGTGATTCTCTTGCGATAAAGATCAGTTTGTCTAGAAGGTTTCCTTATAGATCCAAGGATGAGAGGACCGAAGAAGAGGGACGACGCAGATTTTCAGTGATGGAGACGGTCTGCAAAAGGTTAAAGAGGAGTAAAGCCGGGAGCACGGCTTGCCTTTCTGAAATGATTTAATCACTGTCTAGTCCTCGCATACTACAATGAATCAATCGCAAAGAATAGTATATTTCTAACCCAACGAGGCAGCACCAGTAATGATGTCCACCAATTCGTTGGTGATAACAGCCTGTCTAGTTCTGTTGTACAAGATGGAGTATCTGGTAATCATATCTCCGGCATTCTTGGAAGCATTGTCCATAGCGTTTCTTCTAGCGGAAATCTCCGAAGCGTAACCGTCAGACATTGCACTCAAGATGGAGTTGGCCAAACTGAACTCAGAGATGGTGGCTGGAACTTTGTCGTCTTCTACAATGTCGTAAGCGGACAATTTTTCAGAAGCCTTGATCTCGTTTTCGTTAAAGACAGGGAAAACGTCTGGTTGGAAGGATACTCCGGTAACAAATTTGTTGTACAAGACCTCAATTTTGGAGTACTTGCCCAATTTGGCAATTTCATCCGAAATCAAAGCCGCCTCCAAAAAGGTTGGAGCTTCCTTACCAACGTTGGCAAAGGACATCACTACATTTTTGGCATTGGTTCTAACCATTTGAGCCTTAACTTTGTCACCAACGGTTACAACGTCAGCGTTTGGTTCCTCGGCAAGTCTTCTTCTAGCCGCTTTGGCGATTTGGGTGTGGATGGATCCACAGAGACCTTTATCGGAGGATATAACAACAAACAAGGTTTTCTCCAATTCCTCAGGGAACTTTGTCTCGGCATTCTTGTAGAATTGTTTATCAGATTCGTGGTAGGCCCTTGAAGCGGTCATGGCTTTTTGAGCTCTACTGAGTCTTGTGGATGCCACGATTTTCATCGTTTTGGTGATCTTCTCAATGTTCTTGATAGATTTTAGACGAGTCTCAATCTCTCTCAAAGTGGCATAGTTTCTCGACTGGCGAGCGGCTGTCAATCCCAGGCGAAACATTGTTGGTTGTGAATTTCTGCCAAGTGGAAGTGTCAGCAAGGGCAGAGTTTCGTGATTGGGTGAGCGGTGGTGCAAGGGTGGATCACATCGCTGGTGCTTAAGATTACGCTGGAGCAGCGTACACGTTGTCACGGCTTGATGCAGATCAAAAAACAACCCATGCATGACGTCATGGGGAAAACACTCCCACGATCTAAAAATAGGCCCATCCGCAGACGCATGCAGGGCAACCTTATTTTGAACCTTATAATGTCCCCTTAAACTTTGTTAATGAGGCTTTCACAAAGCTCGATAATAACAATTCTTCAATCTATATTCCATCTTCACTCAAGACTTCTTCCACTGCTAAACCACCACTCGGCACTTATCGCCCGATACGTTTGTTTATGTCTCGGGAACTCGGTCCGACGCAGGAACCAACCACCAAGAGTATAAATACCGCCGCTCAAGACCTATTCACATCAATGAAGTTCACTACATCCGCCGCCACCCTCGCTTTTGCCGCTCTCGCTTCTGCTGAAACTTTCGGACTAGTCACCATCCGCTCTGGGTCAAACTTCCAGTAGAACGGAATTGTCAAGGAAGGCGACAAGTTCACCGTCACCAACGACAGTAGCAAACAGGGAGAAACCTTCACTTTGGAGAACGGATCTCTCAAGGACAGTGCAGGCAACTATGTCACCATTGCCGAGGATGGAACCGTCACTGAGGGTGACTCGTCCTCTGGATTCTCCATTCCAGACGGAACCAACCTTGCTTACAACGGCAGACAGGCTTTCTATGCATGTCCATCTGGCTCTGAGTATTTGCTCAACTTTGACAACTGCAGCGATGGTACCGGTGTTGCTCTTTACGTGAGCAGAAAGAGTGGATCTTCCTCTGCATCATCTGCATCTTCCTCTGCATCTTCCTCTGTTGCATCTTCATCTGCTCCTTCTTCTGAAGCGTCTGAAAGTCTCTCTTCTGTCAGCATTTACACCGCTGTCAGAACAAACACAGCCATGTCTACAGAGACTGACACCATCACATCCTGCGGACCAGCTGTGACTGACTGCCCAGCCTCTCACTCGAAAAACTCCACCGCTGCCCCAACCGTTGAGCCAATCACAAACGGTGCCGCCAAGGCTGGTTCTATCGGAGTTGCTGCACTTGCCGCTGCTGGTTTGATGTTGATCTAAATTTAGTATCCTTGATTGGAATTTGTACTTTAATGCACCTTTATGCACAAGCATGCACCTTTATGCACCTCCTCCCTTATTTTCACTAAAATAACTGCATGAACAGTATACTTTTCATTAATCCGCTCCTCTATATAAACACAGTAACAGAACTCAAGTCTCATCCACAATGAAGTTGACTACATTCGCTTTCACCTTGCTCGTGTCTTATGCCTGCGCAGAGGAGTCATTCACCTCTACCGTTACCAGAACCAGCACTGTGGTGACTTCTGAGTCGTCGGTCGCACCAACCTCCAGAACCACCACTTCGAAAGAGTCCAGCTCCATTGCCCCAACCTCCAGAATTAGCACTTCTGTTGAGACTAGTTCGATTGCCCCAACTTCCAGAATCACCTCTGTTGTGACTAGTTCGATTGCCCCAACTTCCAGAATCACCTCTGTTGAAACAAGCTCTATCGCTCCAACTTCCAGAATCACCTCTGTCGAGACAAGCTCGATTGCTCCAACATCTACAATCACTGTTGAGACCAGCTCCATCCTTCCAACATCCTCGGAAACCCTTTCCACAATCACCAGAACACTCACCACCTCTTTGGAGACATCAAGTGTGACTGAGACAACTCCAGAAACCATCACCTCTCCGGTGACTGAAACCACTGGAGCCTCAATCCTTCCGATTGTCGTGACTCCAACCGAAACCACCCCAGAGTCGATTCTTCCTATTGCAACCACCCCAGCTGAGACTCCTGCCTCAATTGCTCCTGTGGCTGTCACTCCCACTCTGCCCCCCGTGGCTTCGCTTTCCTCGGTGATTCTAACCTCCGCAGAAGGTACTTCCACCATCACCGCAGAGCAGACTGTCACTCCAAGTGCCAGTATTGCCGGTGTTCCCTTTGTGGAGGGCGCTGCTCCAAGATTGGGATCCTTTGGAGTTGGTGCTGCTGTAGCAGCAGGGCTTTTATTTATCTAAACCTTCTTTAACTTTCTTTTTCTTTAATTTTTACTTTAATTTCATTCTTTCTTGTTTCTAATATCTCTGAAGCGAAGCGGAAGAGATGATCTTTCGATCAATTTGTGGCTTTCATGGTTTAGTGTGTAAGATCACTTTGTGTTGAGGTCAACTTTAATAATCCTATATTATTAAGGCTATTGTATATAGTCGTATCTCTCATATTTGATAAAACGGGTACTATGGGCACTAAGATATATTCGGACTCACTCAAAGTAATGAGAGATATAAAAGCTATTTCTATAGTCTAGCGTGCATGAACGATATGCATCTTCATCCAATTAATGTCACGTGAGCTTTATATAGAACATGAGTTCTAACAATATTACTTTATAGCGCTGAAAGGTCTTTAGTCTACTAGAGGGGAAGTGCAGCTATGAGAGTCAACCATAAGATGCATCCAGAAAAGTAATCCCAAAATAAAAAGACAGGCAGAAGTAGCCACGAGGTTTAGTATCGACAGCTGATTTAACCGCAAGATTGAGAGATCACCATTACACAAAGTAGATTTTACATCCTTACGTACATTATCGAGTAGGCTATCGCTTGCGAGTATAGCATGCAGCAGTCGAAAAAGTATAATTGAATTCATCAGGAAGTGACATGACGTGGATCAAAAGATGACTACAAATAATGAAGTAATAAAGGGTAATGTGTTTTGAAGTCAAGGAGACAATGTGTTTGGATGCGGGACAAAAACTGCGTCACAAACACATCCTTACACATGCTTCGCTGCGGATTACGCTTCGTCGCATGCCTGGACGGAAAAGTCCTTCATGCAAAACATAACATCTATGTACATACTGCCTCAAGCATTATTCATATGCTTTTTTAAACTCTGGATCCTTCAACAGCTGCAATTAGATAAGCTCAAAGCAGGTTATCGCCATATATACCTCAAGACGTGAGATGTAACTGCTTAAACCTCAGTTGCCCCAGTGGTGGGTAGGTACAGTTAAGGGCACTCTAAATTATGCTAAATTCACCTCCAAGTACTTTTCTGTCGGCGTAATTGGCGATAGATCAATTGTATTGGTTTGTATACGTTTCACGCATCAGCATTGCATGATGAAAGAGGGTTGGTAACTGAGTTTGTTAAGTGTTGATGCTCACTGATTATCAAAGAAGAAAACACATCTACCATTAGAGCATTGAGAAAATACTGTTTTATCTATTATCTATCAGAAGCGGACCAACAATAATTCTGAGTCCGAAAAACAACTCATGTCGACAAATACATCACCACTAAGACCTTTTTGTTGATCATAGAGGGCTTCCAAAACAAGGGCCGGACCATGATTTATTGTATCGGAATATGGTATTCACAAGCTTCTCAAGATAAAGTGATGTACTCACTAGATTGACCTGTAGGCCAACGTACTTAAATTTGACAACCAGAAATCTGGAGTAACGAACGTCTCTTACGTCTTCCCACCTTTATATTGAATCCGCTTAGTTCTGTACTTGATAAACGAGACTGACGTGGCAGTTGCTCAAAAGAGACAACTGAAGGGGGAATTGCTGAATAAGCGTTGCCAAAGATCAAGCATGAAACTGGTGAAACAACGCTTCTGCAGTGTTTGAGAAACGGACATTCCAGGCAGTGGAGAAAGCATTGTGATGAGCACAAAAGGAGAAAGGGCTTAAGGCACAAATGGCCTGGAGCAACATTCTGTCCATGACAAATACAATTGCAAAAGGCACTCATTTTATGATCTCCATAATCATCTGAATCGGTTGAGTACCATATTTTCCAGTTGTTCATTAAAATCACTGTTGCAAGTGTCCTTTCGTGCTCAAGTTTGACTTTACCCGTTTTATTGGCCTTGTCAAACGGAGATGCAGGTATGTTTTTGTCCAATCTCAGCAGTTCATGGTCACTCTGCATCTTCTGGAAGAATGGAAGCGAGAGATAGTTGAAAAGCACATTTCACAAGACATGCTAATCGAGTAGCAAGCAATAATCCGAACGGAAGGACACCTTCTTTCAGATTGAGACCCTCAACAACTGTAATTGTTCAGAAGAACACTTCAGGCTCTATAGGCCTCCTTGCGATAATAGAGAGCTTGTATTGTGTTGTCGCCTTGAAACGACTTTTGGATATCGTTTCTCTGATATTTTGGAATTCTATATTCCAGACTGTCTACCTGTAAGCATCAAACGACCGAACAATCATTAAAGCACCTATGAGTGTGCCCGTACAGCGTATTCTCATTACATTCAAGCAACCTTCACCGCTGTGCCCTGCATTTCTATCATCTGTTAATCTTGTCAAGTAGACAAAATGAGGTGTTTTAATTTGCTGAAAAAGCAAAAAGACATAGCACCTGAGTTTGTCAAATCGTCCTTGATGATGGGCTTTTCATTTTGGCCTGGATCAGCCTTCTATGATTTGGCTTTCAAATCATTCTGCAAGTTGATCTTACTGAAATCTAAAAGGCGAAATCGATCACAAATGGAAACCCCTTAAGTGAAATCGAGATCAAATTCATGATCAACAGATCTCGAATGTGGTCAATTAATCTCAAGATCATCTCTTCCACCTTCAAGATCCGCCTTAAAATCACCGCAAACTCAATACTTAGATCACTCACAACTCACAGCTAG
>JAJLWQ010000217.1:0-10505 GCA_030570875.1 Citeromyces matritensis
GCACGAGATTGATCTCCTCCATTTGCATGAATATCTAGTCTTAGACGATGCGTGATAATACATTGCTGTGGCTGGAGTTGTGCACAGCCAAAAAGAGAGACTCGCAATACGCATTCCACCGCTTTTGCCCTTAACATGTTTGCTTCGCATTCTCTTGTTTAGAACACCTTCTCTTCAACCTTCTAATTATCGTATACATCGACTCTCAAAAGGAAACAGAATCACGTCGTGCGACATTTCCGCTTCGCTTCAACGATCTCACGTACGTCATAAAGCCTGTTTGCGGTCCAGTAGACTTGCTTACTGGATAGGAAGAAACGAAGAGATGCACTACTACCAAGGTAGCGATAATGACCTATGGAAGGGTTAAAAGTGGACGGCGTGCGATCATTTCCACCTCTTTGTTTAGCATTTGCTTGGAAGTGCACTCGCAAAGAGGGCCAACCACTTGCAGCTTAAAAGGAGAGTATCATAATTCTAGTCGTGATACTTGACATTTGCTTGATCTGTGGCCCTTGCCAAAATGAAGTAAACGTCGGGAATTTGAACTGTCATTAATCTTTGCGAGCTGTCTACAAAGAATAATCGATACGTCTGTATCATTTCATGATCGACTAAAACGTGCTTTTGACTAACTCAATGCAGCATAAACACAAAAAACAGCAGAGTACAGAGTTTAGTTAAATGTAGGAGAGAGCTCAAATGGGTAAAGAGATGCTTCTCATGTATCGTATACTCATTTGATAGAGCACGTCTACGGACAATGGCCTTGAGCCATGCCCTTAAAAAGTAGGCCTTATCCTCCATTCGAGACTTCTTTTACCTCCACTGATTGAGTTGTCTATTAAAAAAAGACTGAGAAAACCGCGTGCGTTGCCAATGGAGCCACTTAATCCTTAGAATTTGAGAAACATGAGATTGTTGCTCAAGGGCTGGATGGGAAAAAACCTCAAAGTTCTGTGGTTTCACCATAATGTGCGACATTTCTCACTCCTTTCAGCACACGGTTCCCTATATGTGCCGCTTAGTCAGGAATTGATTTGAAACACCAGGTGAAGGCACTCTTGAGTATTGCTTCCTCTTAACAAGCAAAGCGTCTAGATCAACGGCCTAGCAAGTTAAATTCAGGACATCATATGCTTTAGATTAACGGACAGCGCACTTTGATGTCTATTCACTTGTAAAAGAGGCTTTCTATTGAATTGGTAGATAAGCGTACTCATTTGGTGCATTCGAATGCCTTCCATGTCTAGGTATAGACAGACACGTTTAGAGTGAGCAGTGATGCGGTGATAGAATTTCAAGGGAGAATCAACTTTCCTTCTCTCCTTCGAACCGGTTCTGGCGACCCAATCTTTATACGGTCTACTGCATGCGTATGCATCCGCATGTGATCCTGCAGCATGAGCTGCTTACAACCTTGACAACACAGTTTAACCACCCGTAAGAGGTTCGCTTGTACACAACAACCCCGGCTCTATAACCTGGCTGGAGCCGTCAACAATGCACCTTTCAATTTACTCCCCTTGCATTTCCCTAAGGCAATGCAATGGGGCACATTTATATAGTGGACTTATTCTTCAATGGTGACCGAATCAACATTGTATATGGAAGTTGGCATACTGCCTTATTATCCTTCACACGGAAGGCTTTACGGTATACGTGCTGTTTCTTAGTAGAATACAGTATTGTTGTGGAATGGTCACTCACATATCACGACAGTTTGATTAAAAGCAAGCACCTGAGTCAGATGAGCTGATGAACAAACTCCACCAATTGCGCAAGCAGTAGAAGAAGCCGATTTAATTAAAGGAAATCTATAAAGCGAAATCAACCATAACTTGATCTCAAGATCATCTCTTCGCATAAGATACAACCCTACTCTCAAAAATCATTCTAGTCATTCAATACGGATACAAACTACAACAAGGTCATTGCAAGCAACTCTTGCGAGTTGCTAGTGGGAGTTCTAATGCCCACTCAAAGCACACAAAGCGGCTCCTACACCCGAGCCATCTTTTGCAATATTAATATGCACTCTTCTCTCACCCTTGTTACCAATCTGAGTCATTGCAAGCGCATCTCTAATCATTGCCCTGAACCCTGGGTAATACTCAACAACGGATCCATCCGAACCGATATCCACCTCCTTGTGAACGCCCGAATCAAACACGCCAGTCTTGACAATGATCCCAGCCAGTGGGATCGCAGCCAAGTGGGCAGCCCTCTTGGAAACAGCCCTTGTAAGCTGCTGAATGGCTGTTCTCTCTTCGGGAGTAGTGGGCAATCTGAGAGTTTGCAAAAGGGTTAATTCGGTGGTTTTCAAATCAGTCGAATCGTCAATCTCCATCAATGACAAAGTCTCAGAGCCCAACTCCCATGGAGTTCTCAAACGGTGCGGGAGATGCTCAAACCCTTCATATTGAATGAGCATCAGTCCCTGTTGATGCAAGTCTACAATGATCTGTCTTAAAATCTCTCCTAGAAACATTCCAGAGACCCGTTTTTCAAACATGTGGAATCCCTTGTTGGCGGTGAGGAGATCCACTCTTTCGTCATAAACCGTCTTTGGCAAAACCTCAAGACGGTTGTCGAATGACCCCCACTCGGTGTTGATCACCATGTGCGACACACCAAGTTCTTTCAAATCCTTAGCAACATTCGCAGGCAGTTTCTTGATATTCTCGAGCTTTTCCGGATATGCACCATTTGTTCCGGTACCGAAAATACACCCAATTAAAGTATCACCCTGCTTACCTCCGGCAACGGCTCCTGCCGAGTAGGCACGTGACAACAGAGTCCCAACAGTATCGTTGGCCAGAGCTTTAACACGAACCGGTGTCTGGATGGCATCCAAGTGTTTTTGCAGAAGCTCTACAACGTCCTGGTTGACAGTGTCTGGGATATCAAAACCTTTGGTCCATCTGATGAGGTAACCAGAGTCCAGAGAGTTCTGGTGGACCGGGAAAGAGAAAGTGAACCCCAAGTTGAACTGGTCCTCCGAATGGTCTGGATGGTTTGTGTCTACAAACGACTTGATTTTACCAGCGAGGTACGAAAATAAGGCATCTGATGAATCGCCCTTCATCAAGTCGATGGGAATTGGATTCTTCGACTGTTTCAGGTCGAAATGATGGTTTCCTTTCAAAGTGACCGAGCAAACTCTGAAATTGGTACCTCCAAGATCAGCAGCTAAAAAGACGCCCTTTTCACGTCCCGTGGGAATAGCATTGACATACGTTGGAATCATCGGCATTCCAAGAGCATCGTCGTCGGATTCGAGTCCCTTCTTTGCCAAATCCACAAATAAGTCAACTCCTTTTTGAAGCAGCTCCTGGCTCACTTCGAAATCTTTGGTTATCTCTGCAACTTTTTTCTCTAATGACATGTTTGAGGGTTGTGGGGATAAGGGCCGCAGATATATATATGGTTCACGTTTTATATACTGCTTGCTATGCATATGCAAAAGTGGTGTTATGTTTGCATGATGTAATTCTCGATTTGCCCCTGTATGATTGGAGATTCTACAGTGACACATTAGATCGCCATTTTCGTGACACTCTCCAACTAGTCTGTAAGTGCTTTAGACCTTATTCAGCGGCCGTCAGCTATTACTGTCGGTTGATAAAGTTAAGATTAGACTGACTGGTGCCTTTGAGTAGCTGCAGCGATACCAATAATGATGTCAGCATAGAATAAAAATTAAACATAACAAGACATACTACGTAACAAACAGCGTTATACAATAACCCCAGCTAGTGACTCCGAAACATAAGGAGAGCGATTGGGAAAATGAATAAGAGGATGAGTCAATTGAGAAACTACAGACGTCATCTTGAGGTAGGGATGTCTGATCGGGTTGTAAGTGAAAAGCAGCACTTGCCTGATTATGAGAAGATTTACGTCTCTCGCGCAGTCTTTTCATTCTCTCGCGAGTGAGTTGACGTCTCCGATCACTAGCAGCAGAAGCAGCAGTGTCAGCTGTAGGAGCAGTACTTGAAGCTTTGAGAAAAAAAAATATATAAGATACCAAAAGAAACAGGCTTAAGTAGTTAACAAGATTAGTATCGACGGTTGAGGTGAATAATTTCCCGTTTTGCAAGATGGTCGTCATTGTTATCGAGTAGGCTGTCGTTTACGAGTATAGCATGCAGCAGTCGAGAAACTATAAATAATTACTTGATGGAATAACATGGTGTAGATCATAGGATGATGACAAAGAATGAAGTAACAATGAGAAATGTTGTGAGATTTAGTTCTTGAAACTATTCGATGAGCCAAGGTGTTTGGATGGGTAACACAATTTGCGTTGCGAACAAACGCATCCTTACATATGCTTTTTGCAGTGGAATAGCTTCTCAGCTTACGCTTCGTCGCAATTATGTTGTATATTAGTTAAGGAGACTCTTTTGAGCAAAAAAAAAAGAACTTATTCTCACATAGCCATCAGAGCATACTCAACAAGGTCACGCTTATTGTAAAAGATCGCAAGATACTTTGTTCCTTGTGGGCACCAAATTCGCAAGCCAACCCAGAAAGTTCAGTATATAGTATGAGGAAGAATTTCCCTCTTGGTAAAGTACGCGGTAAGGACTTGTTTCGATGACATCTGAAACATCTGCCTCCAGTTTAGTATCCTCCGGATCGATCTAATCTTGATCTTGCCATCTATAGAGAAGATTTGAGTAGGCACCTTTTGATTTCCTTTGGGACGATATCTTGGCATCGAAAGATGTTAGGCATGTTCACAAAGTATTTTATCTCATCTCGACCAAGTCCAAATATGACCAAAAAAATGTGACAGAATATACCGCACCATACACAGGTTCACTTCAATGCGAGGCATTATTTTCTCTATTATCTGCTTAACAAGAGATGCTTTCTGAATTCTTTTGTCAATAGAGACGTGATCGAAGCAAAAATAACGGTTCTTTGGCATTCAGAAACAACTCGCACCATTCAATGACGGAGGTTGCCGTAGACTGAAAGACTTTTTTCTTGATATCGAAGGTGCTCATAACTCCAGGATTTTCTAGTTAGTAGGAAGGAGTAGATTCTTCCTGAGTAACCACACCATGATAGGTATAGTGCTCTCCATACACTTTGGCGTCTAATAATGATACAAATAAATATTGGGTGGATGATTCATGTATTAATGCGCATTCGAAAAGTATCTTGCAGGTGTCTGCAAGTATATGCATAGAACATGAGTTTAGAGTGTTGAGCTATCAGAAAGTTGATATATCTTTCTTTATTAGTGTAATATTAATGACGATAGCTATGCAACTATTCCCCTTCAATACCAGCAAATAATGCTGAAGGGAAGAATATGGTGAACATAATATTGCTATCCTTCCAGCTATAAATGGTAATTCATACGAAACCCACAGCGCCCGTCGCACAGAGCCAGTGTTATCATCTAGCAGCACAAGTCCAAGAAAATGTTCCTCTACACCTTGGCAAAAGAAAGTTCTCTATCAGTGCACAATAGGTAATCAAAGGCTAATTTACCGCGTCAATAGGAGAAAATTTAAAGTGCTGATACAGCAAATGCAAACTCTTTCCACGGCAGGCATAGCACAAGGTTTCAAACTGATGACCCGAATTTCCCGAGGGCGTTTTCCGTATGTTTAAGCGTTAAAGTTAACGCACATGACCTTTTCCGCTCGCGTCGAAATTACCCAATGGGTGGAGTTCAAAGTATCATTTGCTCTGCTTGGCTCGGTTTTATGGAAAATGGACTAGGAGGATATAATAGAGCTAAACCAGTTTGGAGATAGTACAATTGATGCTTTCTCCCTATGAACATGGCTAAGAGAATATCTTCTAGTACCGCTTTACATAGATTTATTCTTGGTCTTTGCGGGCTAATTGGTTTGTTCGCACTTGGTAATCCTTGGACAGGCATATTTGGTGGTACAGAACTATGAATGAACATGCGTATTCATACTGCAATTATCGATTATCTCTGAAGCGAAGCGGAAGAGATGATCACTTTACTCTTTATTCGTTGTTATCTAGTGACTCCATTTTTGGCCAACAGTCGTTGACACTATTGAACCATTATCGGCTCGTTCATCATGTTCGCAATGCATGCGTCGCAGATGTTTACATATGCCGACAGTTATTTCCAAAGCTTTTTTGATAGTCAAATGTAAAGAGGTCTCTTGAGCGTATTGAACAACTCATAGTCCATTAGTTCGCTTATAAAGTAATTCATTACTTGTCTCCCAATGACAAAACTTGTGACGAAGAATGACAAAAAAGATTTGAAAAACTTGAAAAGAAATAGCAGTATGAAACAGCTCATTATACAGACGGGACCTCTTTCAATCATATGAAGTCGCCATCTGTCGTACAATAAGATGAACCAACACCAGAAGGCTGCACTCCTCTCTCCACCACTTTTTCACCAGCGGTCATACAAGCTGCACCTACTAATAATTTCTGTACTCTAATTCACAGCAGATTCAATCTATAGCTTTTACATGAAAGTCAAACCACATTCAGGAAATACATTGCACATCATTTGGTGTATGGATGTTCCTCATCAAATGAATTTAGGCCCAGAGGCTTGGACGTGTTCTTCTAACGATGCACTGCGAATTTCCATTGGTTGGTAGCACTTTTCCCACAACTAACAGACAGCGGAACCAGACAAGGCACTCACGTTTCCTCCAACATTCACGTACCCGATATTTGGCGATGCGGAACAGATATTTGGGTACAGTGATCTAGTTATCAATGTGAGTAGTTTACGTAATGAGACTAACTGTAGCTAGCATTCAACTGCTCCAACTTGCTGCCCTTTCTCAACGTCAAGTACACATCCAAGCTGAACGACCAGGTGGAAGACGTCAAGGCGAAAATGATGGAGGTGTTGCCCGATGAGACAGTTTTCAAAAACGAACAGGAATGGATGGACAAGGCTAATAGTGAAGCTTTCCAAGAGCCGGGTACAATTGTGGAAAAGTACAAACATGGGGAGGATGAGTTTGTAATCTATGAGAGTAGTTTCCAAAACGAAGCAGCTGTGCGGCTTCATAAACGGATTTCCATTTTTGTGCTGCTATTTATAGAAGCCGGTTCGTCTATTGATGAGACGGACGAGAACTGGCAACTTTTCTATATTTTCAAAACCACCAACGGTGTAAAGTCCTTTGTAGGGTTCTGCACTGCGTACGCATACTGGAAATTCGAGGGAAGCGAAAAGCACGATGCCGGTAATTCGCAATTGGACTATAGGAAAAAGATTTCTCAATTTGTCATTCTGCCGCCCTACCAACAACAGGGACACGGCCAAGCTCTGTACAACTGCATAGTGACGCAATGGATGCAGGACGCACGAGTGCAGGAGATAACGGTTGAAGATCCCAGCGAAGCTTTTGACGATTTGAGAGATCGGTGCGACTTGAAACGGTTATCGAGTTCGAGTCCCGAGGAGTGGATCACCCACTCTTTTTGCGATTACAAGATGGAAAAAAGACAGTTTCAGAGATGCACGGAAATGGCACTTTTGTTTTTGGCAGACACGTCCGGTTCAGTGACACTGCGCGATGCCCGGCTGCGCATCAAGAGACGACTTTACTTGAAGAACAAAGACGCCCTGGTTGATCTGGACGATGCCACAAGGAAGGACAAGCTTCAGACGGCGTTTGAGCGACTTGAAGAGGACTACAGACGGATCATGGCTAAAGTAAGTCTCGGCACTAAAAAGTTGAAAAAACAAAAAGTCTGAAAAGGGTAACCTGCAATTGCCTCTTTCGGCTGCATGCATCACCCTGCATGCTAATTTCACCACAATAGCAATGAGGGAAAAAAAGTATATATATTAATTGCTTATCATCTCACTACTCAATTAACCATGCACAGAACTTATTCCATGAGAAGCTCTAGGGCTCCTACGGCCGCTCAAATGCAGAACCCGCCTCCGCCCACGTCCAGTACAAAGGGTTCCTTTTTCGGCAAAGCGTCGGTTGCATCCACTTTGAGAAAGAGTACCGCTGGATCGTTTGGTCCTGAGCTTTCAAGAAAGCTTTCGCAGCTCATCAAGATTGAAAAGAATCTGGAAAGATCTATCGAACTGGTGGCCAGAGAAAGAAGAACCGTGGCAAAGCAATTGTCCCTTTGGGGAGAGGAAAATGACGAAGACGTTTCGGACGTTACCGATAAGCTTGGTGTGTTGATTCACGAGATTGGTGAACTTGAAGACCAATTTATCGATAAATACGATCAGTACAGAATCACCCTCAAATCTATCAGAAATATTGAAGGTTCCGTTCAGCCATCACGTGAGAGAAAGCAAAAAATCACTAATGAAATTGCCCATCTCAAGTACAAAGATCCTCAGTCTCCCAAGATCCCCATTTTGGAGCAGGAACTTGTGCGTGCAGAAGCCGAGTCCCTTGTTGCCGAGGCTCAATTGTCCAACATTACCAGAGAAAAGCTCAAGGCCTCTTTCAACTACCAATTCGACGCTATGCGTGAGTTGAGTGAAAAATTTGCTCTCATTGCCGGATACGGTAAGGCGCTTTTGGAGTTGTTGGACGACTCTCCGGTCACTCCCGGTGAAGCTAGACCTGTATACGACGGGTACGAGGCTTCCAAGCAGATTATCATTGACTGTGAAAATGCTCTTGGTTCTTGGACTTTGGATATCGCCGCAGTCAAACCCACTCTTTCCATGCGTCACGGCGATGAAACGTACGACGGAGAGTGGGAAGAGGAGCAAACCGAGGAACATGAAAATGTTCACAATGGAGTCCATGAAGAGGAGCAGACCGTGCAGGCTTGATTTTAATTTGTATTAATAATGTATTACCTTTGAAGCGAAGCCTAAGAGATGATTTTGAACAATTTGTGGTGGCCTCTTTGACTGTTTGTAGCTCGAGCCATTACTGGTCCCTCATCTCGTCAATCAAGCTCTATGTAAAGTGTCTCAGGTGTTTCAATGAGATCATGATTAGGAGTGATCTTCAGCACGGTGATCACCTTACAGAGTCTACAGACACGCAAAACTACCACCCTTCTTCATACTTATTTAATAAGGGAACCCAAAACTCCACAGGAGACCTTAGGAAGACTCGAAAGGGAGGAAGAAGATGATAAGAAGCTGGCCGTAGACGCAAAGAAATTTGCCCTTGATGGTAGAAGGGCATGGATAAGGAATTCACCGCTACGACTGTAGGATGATTGTCCTCATCATTACAAGAAGGTAGAACAGTGTGTTTTCACAACCTCATCCTTTATTGAGAACAAGCTGACTCTGGAAGGGAACATGAGAAGTAACCGAATGAATGCACCTCACTGGCCACCTCATTTATCGAGCCCCACCAACTTGAGTGGCTTCAGCAGTTGATCTTTTGCACCGGTTTGTGCCAACCATGAACCTTTGCAATGGACCCGCTCTCACATACAGAAGACTGGTTAACCACATTTTACTTTCAAATGAATTTCACGAGGGGCGAGAACCTGAAACTCTGCCACTTTTCCAATCTCCACCATATCTCTTGTAGCCAATTGCAGAACGCACTGAAATGCATTTGCCGCAACGCTCTTCTTCTGTGAAAACGGAACCAATTTTTCAAAAGTGAGATCGCCTTGATCTTTATTTTGCATGTAGGAGAAGAAATTTCTAGCTTCCACGTCCAGCTGTTCGAGGTTGTAGAACGATCCCACGTCAAAAGATCCTTCAAAAATAGTCTCCTCCATGTGCGGCTTGTGGGGTTCGTCGTTCCAAGGCATTCTTTGCTCAACTTCTTCGACTTCTGCTATTGGCGGATCGAAAAACTCTCCTAGAAGCTCATCGTTGGATCTGATTGAAGATCTCCTTTGCGCATTACGTCCAACTTCAATAGACCCACTCGATGCTCTACGCAGACTGGACGCTGTGCCCTCGTTAGAATGCGGGAAAGGCGTTCCTAGAATATACCGTGTGGCATACTCCACGTAGGGATACCCAGTCTGAGATGAAAGAAGCTCTTTGAGTGTCATTTTCCGCTTCTTCTTTTTGACCCTACTCATATTCTCTACATAGTTATCTCTAAACTCTCTGAGGTGCGCGCTCGTGAGCATAATTTCTTCCTCGTTTGCAACGACTCTTTTCCTCTTTATACGCGGAGTGTCAGGCTCAACTCTTTCAGATGGATTCATCTGGTTGTACGCGTCCTCCAACGGCTCTATTTGAGTCAAGACTTCCGCCGCTTGGTTCAAGGGATCCATATCAAGATCCAGCTGAAAGTCCATTGGGATTTCTTCGTCAAGAGCCAGTTGGAGGTCTGCACCAAAAAAAAGCTCGTCTTGCTCAATGAGAGGCGGTAATGAAGTACGACTTATAGGGGTTCCTCTCAAACGAGCAACTTCTACTGAACTACTATCGCTAATCAGGGAAACGGTGTGGTTTTCCAGGTCAGTCATTTTGATCTGCTTCCGTCTCTCGGTATCATTAGTTTGGGTATCCCACAATCCGTCGAGGGAGAACTTTGGGTCGTCCGCAAGAAAGAGGT
>JAJLWQ010000218.1:0-10493 GCA_030570875.1 Citeromyces matritensis
TTGCAAATTCAATAAGCAGTATATTACAAATGTTATTATCCCTTGATGTACACCTAATGCAGCAACTCCTGCTCACACTCTTCAATCACCAGATTTTCAAACTCTTCCAAATCTCCCTGAATGGTGAGCTTGAAGTTTATTACATATTCCAGAAGCTTTTCCACCTTATTATGCAACTCCAGTCGCCGATCGTTCATCTCATGCTGTAGTTGATTAAACTCCAGATTGATCTTGCTGTAGTTCTGATTTATCTGAACACTGGTCTCCTTGGTCTTCATACTGATCATAGTCACCTCTCGCGTCAGTTTTGTTATATCAATCTTTGACTGCGAGGAGTCGTTCATCATTTGGCTATAAAGCTCGTCGTAAGTCATTTTCAAGTTGTTCAGTTTAGACTCCAAATTTTCAAGCGTTTCCTTCTGCTCGTTGACATTTTCATTCAAAAGGTCCAACTCCTCCTGCTTCTTGATTGTCTCATCCTGAGTTGCATGGACCCTCTTTGTGATGGACCCTTTCAAGTCGTGTAGGCTACTTTTGAGGTTTCTTTCTCGAAGTTCCGGTATCATTGAGTCGGGCTTCTGGCCGAGCCCTTCATTGCTCATGAGATTAGCACTAAAAGAGGTGATCTCCAAAAGCTCTAGTGAGAATCTAGAAAACTCTGCATTCTTCACGTCAAGAGTATTAAGGATCTTGTAGATGTGAGAGTTGTACGAGTTGACAAGAGACTCCAAATTGGTGAAAAATTGCTGACACACTTCCTGCTTGTCTTTGACAGCTTGTGAGAGTGACTGAATTTTGTCGTTGACAGCATCCAAAGTCTTGGATAGTTGGTCTCTCTCACTGTTCATGCGGTTTAAATCTTGAATGGTGAACCCTTTTTCGATGAGATGCGCATTTATCTCTTCGGTCTCATGTTTCACAGTTTTCTCCTCTTCCTCGGACCGGGATATTTCCGCCGTTATATTTTCAAGCACAATGGGCCACTTGGGCTTTCTAGACTCTACATGCTGGATATACGCTTTAAATTTGATCAGATCGCTTTCCAAAACCTGAGATTTTTGGTTGGCCTCCTGAACAATGCCGTACTCGCGATTCAGCTTGGCCAGTTGAAGGCTTAAAGTGGCTTGCTGCTCCTCCAGCTTCTTGGACTGCAAATCCATATCACTGGACAGCGCTTTAAAGTCCTGCTCCATTACGGCGTAGTATCGCGAATAGTCATCCTCGTTATTGAGGTAGGCTTTGTACGAGGTTATAATGTACTTTGTGAAGATTTGTTCTAGACCAATTTCCTTTTCTGAAGCAAAACTTTCATCAGCAGAATCCTCTTCAAGGGGACTGCTATCAAATTTCATCACAGTAGCACTTAGCTCAACAAGCCAGTAGAGCATACCGAGAAAAGTGGGCCAACTGGATCCTCCCACAGCCGATATTTGCGATTTATTCACGCTCTCTAAGTAAGGGTACTGCAGCATTTTCAGCACAAAATACACTTCTTGCTCTATCGATTTCTGGAAAACGTAGCCCGGATCTATCCTCCTGTAGAGCCACTGAAATATTAATACAAAGTCCTTTTGAGTGGGTATTCTGAGTGTTTTTTGTGAAAGTGGGTGTTTCATCTCTATTTCGAAATTATGGCTCGAGAGAAAGCTGTAAATCTCCTGCTGCATCTGAGCTTGAAACTGTTTATCCCTCAAAGGACGCGGATCACGTGAGTTGGCCAGAGGGTTTTGATTGTAGACCGAAACGCGGTGGTTTCCTATACTCGAGCGACGTGGAGTTACACCAGGAGGAGCAGCATAGCGATTGGATGTTCTGGCACTCATGGGATCAAACGATGACGAACGGTGCGTTGTTGCCTGTCCAATGTTCAAAACGCGCGGAGCTCCGATTATCGACTGTCTCTTGTTGGATGACGATAACCTTTTCGTGGAAAACGAGCCTTGCGCCGCATGTTGGCGCTTCAATGCGGATGGCTGTGGTATGAGCGACACACTATTTGGATCCAACGATGATAGCACGTTGGTTAGACCGTTTTGCATTGAGTTTGTGTTTGTTTACAAAACGCGGTTGGGGATTACCCGGCTCTGAAATGGTACACGACCTTTTTTATCTCTGAAGCGATGACGATTCTTTATATACACCCTCAAATTTTGGTGAGAATTGGGGGCGATCAGGAACGGAATCTTTCTCTCAGCTCAGAGCTCAAAAGGCAGAAAAGGAGGCAAAAGGTTAGCTGTCGTTCCAGCCTTGATCGGGGCTTTTCATCGTCTTTTTAGTCATTTGATAATCCTCGCAGCAAATACTGAAACAGGACATAAACTAAAATGCAGCAATCTCATATTGCCATAAATTTGACAAGCTAGTGACTTTACTTTAATCAATCTTTAGGTTATCTCCGGATAAAGTTGTATCTGTACACCTTGATTAACTTTTAAGCGAAGCAAGGCAGATGTTCCTGATATATATGAGCACCGTTCGATCTTTACAAGCACCTTCGAATACTACCAGTCTCTCTCTCTTCCATGGAGTGTAGTGTCTTTCTTTTTGCATCTTTTTCTTGAGAGACAGACTCAAAAGCGACAATCCGTAATGGCGACTCCGATCTATGCTCATTATAGTGAGAATATTGACCATCGCAGCTTCATTGTATTTGTATTTTAATAGAAACCGGCGGATGACTGGTATAGGTACCCAGAGTATTTCTTAGCCCGCAGATAGTGGGTGAGAATCAAAAGCTATTATGAATACGCTGATATAATCCACCAACCAATGTCATTAGGCAAAAAAAGAAATCATCACGTCATGCCTAAAGTGTCAAAAGCTCACTCTGAGAAAAATGTGTCACGTAGGGCCGTTGGAAATTGAGGCATGAGTCGAAAAGAACAGATCGGATATTAGAATAGAGTAATCTTAAGATCACCTTTTCCGCTCGGCTTCGGAGACAATCTGCAAAAACCACAGATCGATCTAAGATCATGCCATAATCTACAAAAGATGTACGGATCCCACCATGCCACCATTTCTGGTCCATCGCACAGTATGGAAAAAGTCTAACTGTGTTTCTACGCCGCGCATAATCAATCAAGTTTCCTGTTCAACCTTACAAAGAGTACCTTCCCACGCTTCTTTTTTGTGCCTTCGAACCAACAATCAGTAGAGACAATCTCTCCACACGCAGATTTTAATCGTCATCTCTGAAATGATAGATAGGAGAGCTTGAAAAGTGCGTCTAGCGATTAAAAAGTAGTTTGTAAAACGAACTGCAAACAATATTAGATTAAATTAAATGAAACATGTATTCGCTTCTTAAATATGTACCAATTTTGCAAGTTTCGCTACACCACACAGACTACTACAAATGTTCTGCTTTCTGAAACTTATGACATTTCCGGCAGAACACGCCTGTTTTTGAAAACTTAATTTCAGCTTCGCGATCAACTTTATCATACATCCAGTTCATCTCTTTTGCCGCGTGACATAGACTGAACCGCTGACATTCTCAATATATAAGAACCGGTGTTGCCAATTAAAAAGGAGCAAAAAGAAAGCATGTGGTGGATATCACTTTCACCAAGGGCGTTTACTGAGAAGAAAATTCACAGAAGGCCAAAAATGTAATTAGATCAAAATATGAGACCCTAATAAGCACTTAATGCCAAAGTTAAGACATTTTCCAAACGCGCGAAAAATAGACCCCAAAACCTATTACCAACATATGCCTGTTGATTGGACGATGGTGACAAGCAGATGGGCCACACCAAGGCTGCTGCACAAACGGATCAAACGGCACTTCAACTACCATTCCCATGAGATAGATCACAAAGTTGTGGATAGAGTTTTCCAGGAGAATAGGAGGCCTCGCTCGCTTCCTTTCAACCGCTTCAAAAAGGCCAACGTTGATACACTTAAACAGGGTACATCCACTACCGACTCGTTTCAGGCTTTAGAAGAGTCTGTAATAAAATTCAAATCCAATTCGCCTATAAATTTCCGATACTATCTGCGAAATCTAAAGCATCTAAAGGATTTCAGGCAGCTGCCGTTTGGGTTTGGAGATAATCAAAAAACGCTCAACTCGACCGAAATGGAATTGTATCTGAAATCGATATTATGGCAATTCCGTGCTCCGATTAGATTTGCATTTGGCTACGGTTCAGGCGTGTTCAGTCAGGGCGAGACTGCTCGTACAAAAGTTCCACCGCAGATTGACTTGAATTTCGCCGTAAATTATCCCAGTCATTGGCATTCGTTAAACATTGCCCAATTCCCAAAGCATTATTCTGGAGCTCGATATCTGTCATCGTCATTCGTGTCATTTTTGCAGTCTCTAGGGGCAGGTGTATACTTTAACCCCTTTGTGCGGATGGATCCTAACTCCCCACACCAAATGGTGAAATACGGAGTCTCCTCAATGGATACACTATCGTCGGACTTGATCAATTGGGACTCCATGTATCTCGCTGGACGGTTACACAAGCCTGTGGCCATAATCAGATCTTCTCCCGATATCTGTCTCTTGAATCAGTTTAACTTGATTAATGCTATCAAACTAGCGCTTTTGCTTCGCTCTGCGAAAAGCTCCACCTTGTCGGAGATAGATCTGTACAAGACAATATCTTGTTTGAGTTACTTGGGAGACCCGAGAATGGCTTTTAGGGGAGAAAATCCGAAAAAAGTGGCCAATATTGTAACAAACCAATTTTTTCAATTCCGCAGAATGTATCTTCCGCTTTTGACCAACTACTTCAACAAGATTGTCGTTTCTGCAGAGAACTCGGTTGATTTTCAAACTTTGAGTGAGGAGAAAATCATGCAATATGAGTCTCCTTTCAACTTTAAGATGTCTTTGAGTGACGAAGTTAGAGCTGGATTCATTACAGACCTGCCACTTTCCTTCAGAAGAAGATTATACAAAAAGTATGCTTCAAAGTATTCCAATGAGCTTGAAAAAGACGTTATCGCCAAGGCTGTACTTTCACCAAACTCTGCCTCTCAACATGATACCCAGCACTTGCCCTTTTGGGATTTGCAGAAAGTGACAAGAGACGATCTGGCTATTATTCCTGTCAAGGATTATGAGTACCTATCGACGTCGCTTAGAGTGAAGGACTCGGAATTTGTGAGGAGTGTAACCAAGGATGAGCATTTGTACCAAACATTATTGGAGTGTGCCAAGGAGACCGTGTGGCGACCATCACTCATTCAAAGCGCAAAGGGCATCCTAACGGCGGGATTCGTTAATGGTGTCCGTTACGCTTTGGAGAAACGGAGAAAGTATCTCAAGGGTATGAACAAGTAGATGATCATATAGAGAGTTCTAGAACTAATTGATGTATGCCCAAGGGCAAGATCTACCAGATACGACAATGTTTTATTAGCGTTCAATAACGTCCAATGGGTTAGACCCTATATTAGATATGCGGTTTGTCTTTCAACAGCGGACGATGCACTATGGACAATGGCATAAAACGGAAGCGTTCCTATCCTTCGATTAAGACGCTGTTTTGCATTAACTCTTGTGCGATTCATTTTGCAGAAATAAGAACACTCAGAAAGCTGTTGGCCATTCAAAGTTGAAAATCAAACGTTTGATAAATCGATGAAACGAACTGGCAAAGTGAAACTTTTCCCAGCACTGAACCTGCACCAAAGTAGAAGTTTTCGGTTTGAACTTGATAAGGTATGTGGCAACTTTAAAATCCTTCCGTTCCATTAGCAGTCGCTAATGACGCACTTTAGATTTTTTTGCTCTGAACACGAATAATCTCTTTTTCGGTCAAGTTCCGACTGGCTTACCTGGCAAGATGAGACTATGTTTGATAGTTCAGAGTGCCTCCGAACAAAGTCTGAATTGTTTAAAGAGAAACACCAGACACCAAGAAACCAGCCTTTATGAGAAAGTGGCAATCTCATTGAGCTCTTTATCACTTGTATTGAAACCCAGATTGTTTCATTCATGTGAGCGTCAAAGGAGCTTCTCTCTGATCTTTTCCATACTCTCTGTAATTGATATACTGATCAACAGCTATGATTGCATACCATCTTGATCATAGTGTGTTGTGTCCCTGTCTGAGGCGTTTCGAAAACACCGTCAAATACCGTCCAAACAGTCCCACCTCTTCAAAAGCTATATTATATATTCACAACCACACTCTCCGAGTTGCTATAGCTAGCACACACCTTTGTGCTATCACTATTCCATGAGACTTGAGAAACAAAGGAATCTGCAGCCTTTTTCTCAAATTTGCTAAGACAAACAAGTCTTTGCACTTTCTTAAAACTACCGGAAACGTCCCACACAGCCAAAGTTCCATCGGCATCCGCCGTAAGCAGCTTTTTCTTTGTAGGCGATAGGCACGCTTCCAATATGGCGGATCCCTCCCCCACTATACACAGAGCCACAGTCTCACCCGACGAGACATCCCAAACTCGTACAGATCCATCCAGAGAACACGAAACAATCAACGGAGTCTCCCGATCGAGCCACGCGCAATGAGAAACAGGCTGGGAGTGTCCCAATAAGATTTGAGAGCTATTAATAGAGGTGCTCTTCCAAATTCGAATAGTAGTGTCGTCCGACCACGTAGAGAGAAGCTGATACTTTTCCGAGTAGCTTAAACCAGAAATGATATCGTCGTGACCCGTCAAAACACCAAATGGTTTCGGGTCTTTTATTTCGAAAATCCCCACCCGTTTCCGATGAGTGGCAATGGCAAATTTGGTCTCGTCTATCCAGCAGCAGTCGAAAATGAACTGACCACCTGCATCTTCGAAAAGTTTACGAACAGGCAAGCCAGAGGAAGGGTTCCATATTATAGCGTTATTATCAGTATCTGCGCTAACGAGAAAGGTTCCCTGTTTATTCCACCGCAAAAATAAGACGGGTTTTTGGTGCATTGAAAGAACGTTACGCAATTTCCCGTCTGCACTCCATAGACAAATTTCACCATTAGCGCTAGCCGTTACTAAAGTGTGACCCTGAGGAGACCACGATACGCACGTGATATCGGAAGAGCCCATACCAGGATGATGCAGAGCAATTGTGGTTTCTTGTCCACCCTGTAACGACATGGCTCGTATTCGACCAGTATTATCGTGTTGGCCCCACGCAAGAACAGTTGGAGCGAGCGGGTTCCACTCACTCGCGTTGGAGGGTGGAAAAGTGCAGTGTATTTGGAGAGTCTTTATTTGTGATGGATGACCATTGTGCAATTCGTCCAACCCGTTGTCTATGGGATTGGAGTTCTTATGAAGAGCTCCCAAAAGGGTGAATTCAGGAAACGACTGCCGTGGTTCCAATTTGTCTTGGAAGAAGTCCTGCAACTCGTCGATTTTGTCGTGCTGCGAAAAGTAGAGCCCTTTTTGTATGAGGTTCACTAGTGTGCCGATGGGGATCTTTGAGCGATATCGCGGGTCTACTTGGTCAATTTTGGTTTCATCCTGCAGCGCAAACGCAGAAAGCTCAAGCCCAGACTCTTGGAGGTATCTCCATATGAGGTAGTTGAGTTCTGTTGACGTGAGCATTTTCGCCGTGTTTTTTTATTGTTTTTTTTATTTGCACTCAAAGATCATTGAAGCGAAGCGGAAATGATCATCAAAACCACAGACCAATGTCATGGGTAATAAGTGTGAGGGTTCGAGACCTTCTGGTCACTTTTCCTTTTGAGTCTTGATACCTTTTTGGTTGAAAACCTGTCCAATTTTTTCGTAGTAGAGAACGGAGAGGTGGTGAAGTTCGTTCTCGATGGCTCTCGAATTCGGGTATGATAACGATATTTGATGACTTTGTAAGAAAATGGCCTTTCTGATGAGGATTGGAAATGTCTCCATTTCTTGAAATGCTACAACTGCGCTCAAGCCGTTTTAACGGAATTATCTCACAAACCTGTTCAACTAATGCCAAACGATGGATTTCGTTTCGGCCAGCAGTTCCCTGACGTAGACTCAACAGTAGAGAATACGTTAGAATTCTCATGAAAAAAGACAAGACTCTTGAAATTTGCGCAAATCACTATGTATCTCAAAAACTTTAATTTACGCTAGCTGGATTTACCGCCTAGTTATAAGCTCAAGCCAAACATTAACAGACAGATCTTGGGTTGACTCTGTGACTGCTGATGTATCGGAGGGGCCATCTCCATAGCTACAAAATAAAGTTTCAACCATCTCAATTTGGCAATTCGAGCCGTGACACTGCCAAAGTAGAAAGTCGCTCAATCTGTGAATTACAGAGGTTCTGATAAACGAATCTGATTGCGAAAGGCCATGCGTACAAGTTGAAGTCGAAACCTATTGATCAATATCTCTGATGGAAATAATGCCGTCTTGGGCCTCTTGTGCAGTCCTCTTTCATTTTCTGGCGTGACGTATAAGGCAGACACGCATTTAGTAAAGCACGAGTGTTTTTCTTGAGTTTTCAGCTTGTCATAAAACCAGCTGCACGTCTTTTGGAAGCATTTACGTCTGCTAAAACACGAATCAGAGCAAAGCTCCCCGTTTTCGCATATCTAGATAATCTTTGCCTTGGTCAAGTCCATTAAAAAATACCTTGACCTAGTTTCATGGCCCGTAGACTCAACAGTAGAAAGGAAGCACACCAAATTTTCAGCCATGAAATTATTATCTCTCTCAAAGAGAAGAGGACTCGTTGATGAATCTGCTAACGACAGCTTACATTTGAATCTGCAACAGCCTTTGCAGTATTCCTGAAAAGTGTTCCATTGTTTTTCTATGACATTTGGAGGAGAAAATACTCTCAATAGTCACAACACATTACCCTCACTGCTATTCAAATAGAATCTTTGACATCTTCTTGACATTCATTGCCTTACAGCTTGGCTTGTCGAAATCATGCCAAAGAACAGAGTTCCACCACGACAAAATCCATCTGAAACCATTTTACACCTGGAAATGTCAAAACTGATTAGATTCAACTATAGTCAAGATCATGGTTCCAAAAGACAAAAAATTTCAAAAAAAAAAGTAAAAAGGATGAAGCTCCAAGTGGATCACGCGTTGTCCCTACTGATGCACATCTCGGAGCCTCGGAAGAGATGATCTTTGAGATAATCGCTGTGGCGCCCCACGCGAGTAACAGTGACGCACATAACGCACCTCTGCATACATTACGTCATGGAAAAAATTATCCAATAGTACAACCAAAGACAAAGACTTTTGGTTTATGTTATCACCAAAGAATCTTTATGTCCTTGTTGAGGACGCACTCTCCAGATTCTGCATCCCGCGTTGCCTCATCGCAATCACTCAAAATAAATCACCCGATTATGTACCTTCGCGAATCATTACGTCAGCGGCTTAATTTTTTATAAAACCACCATGCATTCTGTAATTGAAAGGAAATGCAAGACAGCATAGAAACTACACTTTACATTTGCAGAAATGCTTTAATAAATCGAATTCTACCTCCTCACGTTACAGAGCAAATAGTGGACGACAAAAAGGTTTTGGTTGAAGCCCACGAGACAGAAGGTGAGTGGGAAGATGATAAATCACAAAGGCTCATAGACGATGCCACGATCGAGATGAAACAGTTTGAGTTACTAGACCCAAATTTACCGCCAGAAGAAAGACTTCAGGCAACACTTTACATCTACGAGTCCGAATTTGCTCACGAGCATAAAAAATTGTGGTGCGAAATCCCTTACAAGATGGTTAAAAGTACCGTAAATCCTACCGGAGCTCAAGTGCATACGATTCAGCCTGTTGGTAAGCATACATTCTCCATGCGGTGTCCCATAACAAGCGGCGGTGCCGAAGTCCAGCTTGGCCTTGGCCTTATCTTTAAAACTTTGATGCAAAAGAATGATTTTTTACATGTTTTGCAAGAGTTTAATAAGCATCTAGAAATGTTGAGCGTATCCCATGAAATGAGGAGAAGCTCTACAGAAGAATCAAAAGTAACGGAAACCCCGTTAGATAAGGAAAAAAAGAAACCGGCTTATCCTGTATAATTTATATTTATTGCATAACTATTTACATCTTCAATACTCGTCCCGTAGCCACATTTTCTGTCTGATATTACGATCTCTGCTGGCCTTTTCTCTGCCGTCACACCATTTTTTCTGAGACTTTAAGATACGCTCAGCATGCTCAGCCTTAGCCTCCGGGTTCATCTTGGTGGATATTTTGATAAAGTAGTCCGAGACATTGAACTTTTCCTTCAACTGCTTGCGAGTATACTTTTCCTCAAACCTCAGTCTACGCATCTCTTTGATTTCGTCAGCCGTGAGATGGTAGGTTGGCTTATTTCCGGAATCTATTATGGGCATAAAGTTGATATTCTCTTTAATGTAGCTCTGCTCAAAATTGTAAACCTCGTTATCCTTACGAGGATCCTTTTCCGGAAGGAAAACATTGGGCGTTCTCACAGCTGAAGGTGCTGCTTGGGCAGGAAATAAATGCAGCCCTTCAGGAAATTTCACTTTGGCATTGTAAGCAGAAGCCTTTGGGTTGAATTTATTTGGAGTTGTAGC
>JAJLWQ010000219.1:0-10253 GCA_030570875.1 Citeromyces matritensis
CTCCAACCCAAAAAGCGTCTTGAGGTTCTCATACATCAGATAACTTATGCTCACGGCGGGAGCCACTTTGGCCAGATTGGGCACCAACCCTTTGAACAGCCCGTGAACACCCTCCCGGGCAATAGTCTTGCGAGCCACGTCTAAAAAGCCATCGTACGTATAAGGATGCGCATACGTGCCCTGTGCCTGAAGTCTTGTTCTCAATAGATTAATAGGGTAAACCATAGAAGCGCCAAAAGTACCGCTTACGGCTCCCATCGATAGCACCACGTAATTAGGCACTTTTGCCTCGTCCAACGAGCATCCTTCCAAACGAGCAGCTCTACGCAAATACCATTTTTTAATCGTGGCAAAAGTGCCTAAATCTAACGCAGCGTAGGGGAACATTCCTCCTAAGCCAACGTAAAGTCCGCGGTAGAAAATACGCACCCCTCCCTCTTTATACATCTCTTTTGCCGTTTGGAAAAGGAGTCTGTTACCTCTTAATTTTGAGTCTAGGTTCGCACACTGCAAACGGTACTTGAGAGTGTCTATCGGGTATACGCTCATTTGGGCCACCACACCGCCGAATCCACCAGCCATATAAGTGGACAAGCGTGAGAGATTGGCTGAGTCGTTAACGCCTTCTAAAGAACAGAAGAACCTTTTGGCAGCTTCAAAAGAGCCAAATTTCATAGCACTTTCCGGAAACACTTTTAAAACGTTTAAACCATTCCCAACGTAGAAAGAACGAAGCCCTCCCTGCCTGTAAAGGGTACGGGCTGCTTTTATTATGGGAGACCGTATTCTGTCGAACGAAGTGATCTCATGATGCGTGGATTGAAATACCGTCGTTTTAATCTCCTCCCTCGTGTGAAGTATAGTAGAGGTGAGATCGGCCCTTGCAATGAGGAAAACTTTTATCCTATCAAATGGAGCAGTACACGTTCTGGAAACTACCCCAGACAGTCCTCCGGCTAAAAAGAAACCTACAGATTTGAGGAAATCATTCTGCCCAACGGTTATGTCCCCTTCACTATTTAGATTTTCCAATTCGTCGTTGTAGAAATGGAAAGCTGTCTTCATACGCGAACCATGCAATCGCGGCATAAAGAGGAGGAAATCTTTAAACTCGTCAAACGTTATAACGCCATCTTTTTTCGAATCCATTTTACGGAAAAATGTATCAACGTCGTCGGGTGCAGGGTCTATGTTAAGGCTATTTATAAGGTATTTTTTGATGTCCTGCTTGTCAAGACACCCGTCGTGGTCCACATCGAGAGCCTGGAACCCTTGTAATATTTGCGATTCAGCAGAGAGAAGGTATTTACAGAAATCCTGGAAATCAATGTAATTGTCGTTGTTTCCGTCAATGGACTGGAATATTTGGTTCTTTGCATATAGTGAACTCTTTAAGGGATTGTTTGTATGCTGGAGAAATTTCTCAAACTCTTTGAAATTGATTCCACCGCTCTTTTCAGAGTGGAACGATTCGAATAATTTTCGGTACCGTCTTTCTTTGTCCTTTGGTGTCTCTGGTTTTGGTGGCATTGCATGAAAATTCTTTTTGCACTCAAATTATCTCTAGCGGAAGAGATGATCTACAGGAACCCAATAGTCTAGTGATCTTTACAAACATCATTTAAAATGGTGTTGAACTTTACTGAATTGTACTACAGTATAAGTACGTTGGAGGTGTATTTTGTACATCGTTATAGTGTGCTTCTATGTGGAAGAGTATGATTGACTTTGCTTCAGAGATCATCTTGAGAGTTTTGAAATCATTTCCCGCTTAGGGGTAATCTTGATATATCTTAAAAAATGAATTGAATCATCTCTGAAGCGAAGAAAGAGATGATAGAATATTTTGATATCTATTTGTGGTCACTGGAAGCATTCCCTATAGTTGTGCTAATTGTTCGAAACCTTCTCCGCCTTACGTATCAAACAGAGATGGTCTTGAGATCAATCTGTGAGCATTCCCCATAGTTCTACTTGAACTGAGTGTCCTGAATGAACCTTTTCTGTCTACGTATTGGATTGTTTTTCTCAATCACCAAAGTAGCTTATTATATGATTCTTTTTTCAAGAAAGGACGGCTGACACGGTGATGGTTGCGACAAAGGGTATGGGCATAACATCTGATACTTATGTAAATGGATCAGTCACCGCTTTTTGTACGTTACCGGCTCAAGATTTGTGCAATCCTGATGAGCCTTTCATGGTCACCCATTCTTTCATTTTGAGCATAGGTGTTTCTGCTTGTAAGAGTTCTTGAATGTCACCACCAGTTTGAGTCTCCTGGTTAGCAGTCAATCACTTGGCTTCTGGTAAAACTCAGTTCGTCAGTACTCATAGTTACGAACTTTCAAATCAAAATAAACGAAATAATAACGTAAATACTATCGACAATTGATGTAAATGATTTCGTTTTGCAAGAATGAAAGGTCACCTTTACGCAAAGTAGAGGTTACACTCGTACGTACATCATCGAGCAGGTCGTTTGCGAGTATAGCATGCAGCAGTCGAGAAGGTATAAGTAACTGCAAGATGAAAGGGCATGGCGTAGATCATAGGGTGACTACAATGAATCAACCAAGGGAAATGATGTGAAATTGATTTCTGGGAACCATTCAAGGCGCCAAGGTGTTTGGATGCGTCTCAACACATCCTTACATATGATTTAATCGAATTATAGCTTCTCAGCTTACGCTTCGTCGCAACTAGCGTTCATCACATGTTATCCAGCTGAATCCTTCTTCTCTCACTGTTTGATGTTCTCAGATGTGTTGATATAAGAACCATGCGATTGAGAGATGTAGTCCTCCTTTTCCTGGTAGTGCTACAGCATTTTGTGAATTTTTGAGTGAACATGGGATGTAATCAGAATCAGCAATTGATGCAATGGTATGAATACCTTGTGAATCGGTTTTTTGAAACTTTGATATACATCAACATTTCCCTTCCGCATATATCAGTTAGTATGAAGGGTATGTCTCCTACAAACGGTATGTATGCCTGTGCCGTACAATGTTTGAAGACTTTGATGCGAAGCACTAGGGTGCTCAAGACCTACACTTTTTGCTGAAACCAGGAACAGTTGGTGGAGAATATATAAACAGTATTCAACAATACAGTTTTTGTCTATAGATGCCTCAAACAGTAGCACCTCACTTATTTGCTTTGAAGAGCTTATCCTTGGTCATGGAGTAACAATTAGCGAATTGAAATAAACCGCATACAAGTCAAGTAATTGGTTATATAGTAGCAATAAGAAAACTTTATTATCACCGAAATAAAAAAAATCAAAGCTGTCTCTTCCATTCAAAAAATAATTTAAATTCCCCTGTAGAGTTCAAGCCAGGAAATGCTTCGCCCTCAAACGCTACGAGTCAAACCAGATGAAGGTCCAATTATGAGTTGCTCCACTGAGAGCTCCATCAAACTCATTCAACCCGGGCTCACCTCAAGAGTCTGGTACCATGCGATATAGGTCAGTCATCCAAGCGAAGTGCATGATATAGTATAGTTCAATATTATCTTTCATGTCATATCAATGTCGCTTCGCTGAAAATAGTTCTCAACTCTATAGAAGGAAGAGACTTCCAATGATATAGCGGAGGGGATGCGAGATAAACCGAAAAGGCTGAAAGTAGCCTTAGGATCATCTCTTCTTCATCTCTTCTGCTTCGAGAGACGCATTTCTAATTAACCTCAGGATCTTCACAGATGTTCAGAGATGTTCTTTGAAAAGATGCAACCATTCAGATAAAGCGGTGATGACTTGGTCATTCTTTTTCGCTGATGAAAAGCACCATGTTCCTGACAGAATGATATGACTTCTTTGACATTATCCCATTTTGATTCATCAAGGCTGAGTGAGTAATGAATCTTCGCTGATAATGGAGAATACAAAGTTCGCTTCATATGTGCCAACATGTCCATTAGCTTCCATTTTGAATATAGGCGTTCGAAGCATGTACCCGCAAAGATGTGTCGCTAGCACAGAGTCAACACTGTCTGCCATGTAGATCTTTTTCGCCGCAAATACTCTAACAAAACAGTCAAGACTGCCTCTCGATATCTATGTAATGAAACGGAATCAGTAAGATTAAATGGTCAGTATGGGTGTAAAAGGCAGTTCTCTGAGAGCTCCCCCTGCAGCAGAAATTATGAATGTAAAGATCGAATGATGTTCAGATCATCATCACATAGCGTAACAAGAGAAACAAACACCTTGTTACCATTTCATACGGCGGTACTGAGTGCTGAGTAGATCAAACAATGGCTTCCAGAAGTGGAGGATTTAAAAATTGGAGGGTTACTGATGACACGTCATTATTAAAAGGTTCTCTAAAGAAATGCTACAAACCCTGTGAAGATACTCATTGATTGATCTTGAAATTATCTCTAAAATCATTTGAAGACCCCAAGCTAATCGAAACCCTTTACTTCCACTCATATAAGAGCTTCCGTACCCGATGAAAAACATTGCTAAGATCCCTACAGTCCCAGAGAGTTGAAATATCATCTCTTCCGCTTCGCTTCAGAGATAACAGATACTCATTGATTGATCTTGAAATTATCTCTAAAATCATTTGAAGACCCCAAGCTAATCGAAACCCTTTACTTCCACTCATAGAAGAGCTTCCGTACCCGATGAAAAACATTGCTAAGATCCCTAAAGTCACAGAGAGTTGAAATATCATCTCTTCCGCTTCGCTTCAGAGATAACAGATACTCATTGATTGATCTTGAAATTATCTCTAAAATCATTTGAAGACCCCAAGCTAATCGAAACCCTTTACTTCCACTCATATAAGAGCTTCCGTACCCGATAAAAACATTGCTAAGATCCCTACAGTCACAGAGAGTTGAAATATTATCTCTTCCGCTTCGCTTCAGAGATAACAGATACTCATTGATTGATCTTAAGATCATCTCTTCCGCTTCGCTTCAGAGATGGTGCATCCCTACACCACCACTCACAAAATGTCAGTACCGATTTTTGGGGATCAAGTTGTTGAGGAACGTGCTGAGAATGCTCGTCTTTCCGCCTTTGTTGGAGCTATTGCCGTTGGCGATCTGGTGAAAACCACTTTAGGCCCAAAGGGAATGGACAAGTTGCTCACCAGCGCCACGTCGGGCCAGTCTATTGTGACCAACGATGGCGCCACAATCTTGAAATCTATACCGTTGGATAACCCGGCCGCCAAAGTGCTTGTAAACATATCGAAAGTGCAAGACGACGAAGTTGGCGACGGAACCACGTCTGTGACTGTTCTTGGTGCTGAGCTTTTAAGAGAAGCTGAGCAACTTGTGAATAAGAAAATTCACCCTCAGACTATTATAGAAGGGTACAGGATTGCACGTAAAGTTGCCATTGAAGGGTTGGAAAAGTTTGCGTTAGATAATTCTAACAAGCCTGAAAAATTTCGTTTAGATTTACTCAACATTGCGAAAACTACGCTAAGTTCCAAAATTTTGTCTGGAGACAAGGACCACTTTGCAGAGCTTGCTGTGAATGCCGTCTTGAGACTGAAAGGGTCTACCAATTTGGAGCATATTCAGATAATAAAGAAAGTTGGTGGCAAAGTGAGTGATTCCTTTTTGGATGAGGGTTTCATACTCGACAAAAAATTTGGTATAAACCAGCCAAAACGGTTGGAAAATGCCAAAATCCTTATCGCCAATACCTCGATGGACACAGACAAGGTGAAGATTTTTGGAGCCAAGTTCAAAGTGGACGCCACGTCTAAATTGGCTGAGCTTGAAAAAGCGGAAAAGGCCAAGATGATGGCCAAGGTGGAAAAGATTAAAAGTTTCAACATCAACTGCTTTGTCAATAGACAGCTTATTTACGACTGGCCAGAACAGCTTTTCACCGATTCCAAGATCAACTCGATTGAGCATGCGGATTTCGAAGGAGTTGAAAGACTGGCCCTTGTAACGGGCGGCGAAGTTGTTTCCACTTTTGACCACCCGGAAAAAGTGAGACTGGGAGAGTGCGATTTGATTGAGGAGATAATCATCGGAGAAGACGTGATGACTAAATTTTCCGGCGTAAAAGCCGGTGAGGCGTGTACTATTGTACTCCGTGGAGCGACAGAACAAGTCTTGGACGAAGCTGAGAGATCGCTTCATGACGCTTTGAGTGTACTGTCCCAAACCACAAAAGAGTGCAGAACCGTGCTTGGGGGTGGATGCAGTGAGATGATTATGTCAAAAGCGGTTGACCAGGCTGCTCAAAATGAAAGTGGGAAGAAGGCTCTTGCCATTGAAGCTTTTGCCAGAGCCCTCAGACAACTCCCCACCATTTTGTCCGACAACGCCGGGTTTGACTCTTCTGATTTGGTGACAAAGCTGAGGTCTTCTATTTACAACGGAATGACCACTTCTGGACTGGACTTGAACAATGGCGGGATTGCAGATATGCGCGAGCTCGGTATTGTAGAGAGTTTCAAGTTGAAGAGAGCCGTTGTGAGTAGTGCGGGAGAGGCTGCTGAGGTTTTGCTGCGTGTGGATAACATTATCAGGGCAAAGCCGAGAACGGCAGATAGAAATCATTGAGCACGCACACTGAAGCGAAGCGGAAGTGTGCATTGATGTTTGAATAAGCGTAGCTAATGCAATTCATACTGAAGTGTGAGTTTTTTTGTAGTTTGCAATTTGATTAAAGAGGTTTGAAGATTTCATCACGTTGTAAGTGCCGGTCATGTAAGCTGAGATTTTTTTATTCTGGTTTTGAAAGTATCTACACCACCTAGCGTAAATGAGAGTTTATTCGAGACAAAGGTTCTGAGGAGTGTATAGTGCAGTCCATCTCTTTCATATGCAGCAATATGCATTGATATGCATCTCGACCGTGTTTTATGCATGAAGCGTCACAAAACCTTGAGTAAGGAAAAAAGATAGTAAAGACTCACGCAGATATAAAGCAGTATAAGAATCCTATGCTGTCAAAAAACTGACTATATATTCTTAAGAAATGTAAGTAGTTTCGATCAACCTTGGAAGAGCGTTGTGTCTTTCTTGGAAAACTCCAAATAACTTGAGTCCATATTCAGCCATTATAGCTTTCAACTTTTCAAAAATGGTCTAGATTAGTAATCGAGATGTCAAGTTTGCCCCGCAGTTATCATTTTAAAACCTTCCTCATGAAGCAAGTTTTAATCATCTTCCCTCTTCGAAAAGTATCCAAAGTCTACACTTAGACTCAGATAGCACACGATGGAAAGATTATATGACTTGACACCTGAAGAAGTTGCGGTCGTCGCTTACGGGAGGCTCCTTTACATTAGGGCCAGAAAAGACACAGACGTTGTTCACCAGCCTGAGTACCTTGGCGCAGGCACGTACAGGGTTGGGGATTGTCTTGTGAAAATGGACAGAAGAGGACATTGCCACACTTGATCATAGCCTAGCAGATACTATATATTACTTTTTGTGAAAAGCTGAAGGACGTATTTTAGCCAATGCTTTTGAATTGCTTTCCACTTGTGTCAGGATTTCATCCCTCTATGATGTAATCCCGTCAAGTCTACGTGTCAACATGTCTATGCATGCATGCATATGACGTGGCAGTGCTATTTGGGTATAAATAGGCACTATTCGCACGTTGTTAGACAACAGCCACTATAGCCCTATAGGCTATAGCGTCCTTTGTATAACCTCAATACAACCACGTAGGTGAACCCAGATCAAGCAGTAAGACGCAACACCTATCAATACACAAAATATCAATACTATGTGTCTACATGTATTATTCATGTGTATTGTGGCACTACTATTTGAGTATAAATAGGCACTACTCGCGCTGGTGGGTCTTATAGGCTATAGTGCTCTCCGTATAACCACGTAAGTGAACCCAGGTCTAGTAGTAAGATGCAACACCTATCGATCCACAAAATATTGATACAATAAATGATCAATTCAAAGAGAAGAATGCTCGAAGGGACCAGATGATGACCCAAAGGTTTTGTTTGAACTGAAAGCCAAAAGAGAAGATATCAGAATATAATCCCACTCGCATGATGTGATGATTTTCCTTTTTTACCGATGGCATGGATTGTGAGTAATGCGATCATCGAATCATTGCGGAAATGGTCGCACGACGTCAAGTTTTCTACCAATGGCATTGGTCTGTGAAGTGTCGAGGGTGGAGCGCTTGAAGAGGCGACATTCTTCGATGGGCATACGAATTTTAAACTCCAAAAATGTCAGGATTTCATCCTTCTATGATGTAATCCCATCAAGTCTACGTGTCAACATGTCTTTGCATGTCTATGCATCATGACGTAGCAGTGCTATTTGGGTATGAATAGGCATATTGTTAGCCAACAGCCACTATAGCCCCAGTAAGTTATAGCGTCCTCTGTATAACCTCAATACAACCACGTAGGTAAATCCAGATCAAGTAGTAAGGCGCAACGCCTATCAATCCCACAAATATCGATAAAACACCACTTCTCTCACTATAAAAGACACTACCCACCTTATACTCATTACTTATGGTGACCGAATGAGGAGAAGCTCCACAGGAAGACAGTTCCATGATGCTGAGCATTTACAGTTTTCGATCCCCCTGTAATTCAAGCACATCAACTCATCGATCAATAATCTTAAATGACAACTGAGATTCATTCACGACAAAATGGATTTTCTTCTCCACCGATGACATTTCTCAACAAACGTATCTTACTTTGGAGCATGGAGAGAGTTAAGAGAGCTTGATGATTTTGATTAGTTCTATGTTCTCTCTATTGTTTTCTGTGTACTTCGTGGACTACGTCCATACATTAGTCGCATTTAAAAACTCTTTAGTCGCCATATTAATAGCATAGAATCACATGAAACTTCATCTTTACCTTTTATCTCGTCATCTGTCGGAAGGCTATAGAGGGAATTAAGGAGTATCGTTCATAGTACGAAAGATATGTAATTGTTATCCATTTCTGGACATATGCTACTGTGTCTGGATGGTACCCTTCATTCGACAAAAGTGACCTCAACTCCCCTCTGAAAATGTATAGTACGGAGCTGTAGTCATGTCCACCCCCTATTAATGTACTTACCTTGTTATTGGCCCTACGCAAGACTCTGCCCGCCTTTTTTCTCCTTTTTTTTTTTATTTTTTTCTTTTTGCTTTAAACTCAATACATCGTGGTATGTAGCTACTGGACTGTGTTATATTCTCCTGAATGTTATAGGGATTACATGTCCTATTTATAGTGCGATGTGCCTGCAAGACATGCATAACTGTTGTTAGACATGTTCTATATAAAGCTCACGTGACATTAAGTGCATGAAGATGCATATCGTTCATGCACGCTAGACTATATAAATAGCTTTTATATCTCTCATTACTTTGTGTGAGTCCGAATATATCTTAGTGCCCATAGTACCCGTTTTATCAACTGTGCATATTGGCGACGTCAGACTTCACCTAGAACCTACGTTCTGATAATATTACCATTGAGCATACATCCATTTACACCTGCTGTTTGATTAGGTGTTAGGTCACATCTTCTCAAAGTCATAGCTGTTTTT
Organism: Citeromyces matritensis; assembly: GCA_030570875.1. Classification (NCBI taxonomy): domain Eukaryota; kingdom Fungi; phylum Ascomycota; class Pichiomycetes; order Pichiales; family Pichiaceae; genus Citeromyces; species Citeromyces matritensis. The sequence goes on from JAJLWQ010000219.1 coordinate 9,529, forward strand.
ATTCTATTGATTCTTTGACACATCAGCACAATCGCTCTGTCAAGAATTATTTACTATGGTGATTCTTTTTAGGAGCACTTTCTCAAACTTTAGCTGCTAAGCGATGGTGAAGTTTATGCTAACATTAGCCCAGTATTCTGGCTTATGGCTCCCCACAAAATATCTCGGTTAAGTGGGGATCGCTTTGATCGACTAGGAAGGAACCAAGTTCAAAAGAGCAAATAAATTTCGGATTATCGACGCAAATAAGAATTCTACAATGAGTTGTCATTACATTGAGATAGCCCAGGAAACGCTGATGCTTGCAGTTTATCAGGAGAATCCTCTTATGACTGCAATAGGAGTATAAATATAAGTATGCTCTAGATAGCTGGGTCCGTCAATTAGTTGCGACGAAGCGTTAGCTGAGAAGCTATAATTCATTCCTGCAAGATTCATATGTAAGGATGTAAACCTGAATAAAAAATTTGTCCCCACTGTTCTCGTGACCCCATCCAAACACCTTGGTGCCTTGCATAGTTTTCAGATCTCAATCTCACAACATTTCTCTTTGGTACTTCATCCTTTGTAGTCATCCTATGATCAACGCCATGTCATTACATCACGCAATCGTTTATACTTTCTCGACAGCTGCATGCTATACACGCCAGCGATAGCCTATTCGATAATGTGAAGGATTTGACATTCACAGAGGAACCTCAAATCCCGTTGCATTCCATTCAACA
>JAJLWQ010000220.1:0-10193 GCA_030570875.1 Citeromyces matritensis
AAGACAACATTTCTTCTCAGCACGCATGAGGCTTCTTCCTCATTTTTTTCATGTGGCGATTTCAAAGGGTCAAATACCTTCAAGATGGTGCCGTCTATGTTATGCTGGTATACTTGTGCATTTGTCCGTCCTCCTCTACTAGAAGTGACGGAGAATTCAGTCCAATCGTCAAGTTCTGAGACAACATCGGAGTATTCAAAGTGAACGTTTGATCCAGAAAGATGATCAAAGATCGCTGCAGTTTCCTCTTTCATTTGTGGGCAGTCTCGAGATATCCTCATCATCTTTTGTTTTTCGTCAAGCTTTAGTTTGGCAGCCAATTCCAAAAGGTACTCTGAAACCTCCTCTTTTCTTTCTTGAATGATCAAATGGTCATAGGCGGCATAAGCGAAAGCGATGAATACTTTGAACATGGTGAGTTTTGGAGCGCTTCTATGAATTAATCGATATCTTATCAAAAGAGGAACTCCCACATCTTCTATTGTCGTGATGCCTTCTTCCCCAAATACTCCGGCGTCAAATGTTTCCTGATCCTGTTCCAGACAAATCTGTAGAAACATCGTGTACTCAAAATCGGAAAGTACATTATATGTAGTTCCTCCTGCGACGCCGCCGTAAAACACTTGCGTCAAGAGTCTCGTGAAGTGATGACCATCTTTGTTTAAGAACGCATGCTTTATTGAGGGGAGCCTCACTATTATATTCACCAGCAGCTGATCCTGATAGAAAATTGCCAAATCAGTTGAAATATGGAAAGGGCCGTCATTTAAAGCCGAAGTGAGGCTTGCGTGTGTTTCACGCCTAAATGGCGACCCAACCACTCCTTGCAGTGATTCATTGAAAATATACATGATAGGGTCAATGAAAAACCTTTGAAACAAGTACAAGGCATCAGACTCCGTTCTAATGACCATTCCACGAGAGGAGCAAGGCACATTGCAGCGTTTCAGCTTTTCAAGAATTAGCTTTCCATCAAGTTCCTCCAAATTGCTTTTGAAAAACTCGTCATCTATTTCGAGGGACAGACTGGACAGCTTAATGAAGCTGTAACTGTCGTAAACTGCATTTTCGTGAGCAGTGCTCGTATTTGAGGAGAGGTCCAATCTCCAACGTTTTACTGTCTCTTCATCCGGTAAAGGGTAACTCATATAGTGATTAGGAATAGGTAGCATAGCATAAAAGGGCAAGTACCATTTGGCCAAAAAATTGCGGTTTTTTTGTTTCAATGCATTGCGCAGTTGCGAAAAATAATCAAAGAGAGCGGTATACGTTGTATATGCTGCTCCCTGATTGAATTCCGGGAAGACAGTCTCGTAGTCAATTAAAGGCGAGAGTATTCCTTTCGAATCCTTGAAGGCTTTCTCTATTCTGTTTTTGTAATAAAAAGGGGACATTTGAAGTGTGCAAGGATCTAATACACTGGAGATGCCTTTCTTCAAAAAGCTTTACATGAGCCAGTATTCCCGCAAAGTCCTTGATACGACTATTTGCTCATCGCGATGACGGTTTTTAAATAAGATTACAATTTCATTTCACATCCTATAGTATCAAAACTGTGGAAAATGGCATTCTGCAAGGGGCATGCACGTGATATATGCACAGAATATGCACGTGATACATGTAAGTACATAAGGGTCTGATCCTGGAAGGCTCAGGAATCATATGAGCAGAGTGTTCTGGAAATATTAAATTAGGTAGCGAGCTAGGTTTGCTGTATGAAGAAGCAAAGTTGGGACTCCAGCAGAATTTAGGTGTGGAACGCACAAGTGTTCCGATCATCAGTCTATCTTTACCTCACAGAAAATTGGCATACACTGTCGCTCAACCAAGGAGATTTATATTCGTGAGCCTAAGCTTACAGAAGTCTCGAAGAGTATTCCTGTAACATTTCTCGCTTCTAACCTTTTCCGACACATCCACACACCACACGCAAAGTATTACTACTTTTAATACCCATCGTAGCAGCTCAGTGCCTGACTGTAGAGGCGCAATCCCTTACGGTGATCACCGGTTTATGGAAAAACTAAGTACACAAAGTTGCTTTCACATTCTCCGTGAAATGGGCTTTATTTATCAAAGACCCAGCTAAACAACATGTCACAACGCAAGGGCTACAAAATAATCTCACAAAACTGCTTCTGTATTCATAATCTGGAAACGATTTCAGAATTGCTTCAAATGTAGCCTCTTTTCCTGTATACCCTTCGAGGGGATCTCTGGAGGCTCAACGGCTCCGTCACGCACGACCTTCTGACACACGCTTATCTAACGGTCATCCACACATTTTTTCCTTTTTTAAGAAATTGCGCGCGATAAGATAGTGGCAACTCAGCTTAACCATGTCATACTCTTTCAACGAAAATATTCAGCACAGCGAGGGGTACCACAACCAATCTACGGGTATGTTTTCCCCGCACAACTCAGTGCTTGACGCTTTAAATCACCCGCAGCTGGAGTTTGAAGAGCCCCCAACCCATTTGATGAACCCAGACTTTTCTGTAACCTCGTGGCAGTCGGTATCTTCCAGCACGTCTTCTCTGGAAGGATTTCGATGCAAATCGAAGAACAGAGCGTCTTCTGTTTTGTCCACGTCCGATGCAGAAGATTGCATAAGTGTGGAAATTTTGGAAGATGCAGTTTTGGAAGAGGCGGTTTTGGAAGAGGCAGAAGATGCAATTTTGGAGGATGAAGATGCAGACTCTGTTCATGACTCCGTGCCATCATTCATCATGCCAAAAGTATCCTTCAACAACGGCTTGCTAAGGGTTCAGGTGGTTGGAGACGGTTCCGACAGAATTGAGGAGCGGCTCAAGTCTTATCGTAAAAGTCTGAAAAATGTGGAATTTGTTAAAAAGGAAGCCTCGTTGCTAATTTTACTGCTGAACGAAGAAAATCGTATTTTGCCAGACTTGTTAGGCATACCCACTATACCTATTTTGGTAGGTGCAAGTCAAATGGCTTATAAATCTTCCAAATCTATATGCGACCCGATCAGGTTGCAGAGTGAGGAGGACGATCTTTTTCAGCTTATTCACTTTCTCTCCAGTGTCGATTCCCAAAAGTTTCCGCAAGTGGTGGAAAAAATGTACACTTCTCAAAAAGGAGCAGGACTCCCATTGGAACATGCATCCTCCATTGTTCTGCGGCACTCGCACTCTCTTTCTCTTGTGAGTAAAAAAATTGCAAGAAACGACAGAGAGCGTAAAAAGCCGAAAAAGAGTTTTTCAAAAGGCTCAAAACTGCTCATCGGTATGACTGTTGGGATCCTCAGTCTGACTGCTGTGTGGGTGTGGAAGGGTCATAAGGAGATAAGAAAATCGCCGAGCTCAAAACGTATGCTGACTTCGAACGTGATTGCGAAAAGGAACTCGTCCCAGTTACTCTCACCATCGCAGAGAGATGTGATAAAGGCGGGATTTGACGATACCGCGAAATGTCTTTTAAAGACAAGCTCGATGATTATTGAAAGAGCGAAAATGGCGCTTATCAGTGTTTTGAGCTTTTTCGTCATGTAACGGGGTTTTAGGTAGGTTGGAGTTTTGAGAGATTTTCTGTTGAGTAGTTATGTTTGGAATAGTGTTCAATACAGCAGCGCAGAAGTGACACTCTGAGCGGTTTTGTATGAGATGAGGGCTTTGAGATAGAGGTTGTGGCGCGCCTCATCAAGTATCATTTTTTCTATCGTCTCACAAGCACGGTCTTTGATTATCTCATTAATCGGCCGTAACTTTCAGACTCAAATCCATTGATTACTACAGCGCCATAAAATACCACTAGTACCAATACAACTACCTCAACTCAATCTTACTATATGGACAGCTTCATATTTCATGTGCACGACATGCACCATCACGAAAGCTGATGAGACATCGATTAAGCAGGCAAAAAACTCTGATCCTTCCCCATCATATTGACACAATCTACAGTGATACCCTGCTCAGTAATATTTCTCGACAAAAACCTGATTTTCGCAACAACTTCATCATTCGTGTATAGAATACTCTTGACAATAGTTTATAGTATCTGAATAGCCCCTATTGATCAGACTAGCGGGGATATTGGTGAGGTCTCCACCGGTACGAAGCGCATTCCTCCCACTGGGTTGTATTTCCAATCGTCAAAATAGGCCATCTGTCGGTTTGATGTAACCAGTAGCTGCTTGTAAGGTGTTTTGCTCTTACCTTTCAGTTTAACGAAATATACTGCGTTAGGTACCATGAGAGATCTTAGGTAGTAGTATGTGTCATAATATTCAGCGCTCGCAGTCAGTAAAAGTAATGGCAGTTGTTGAAAACAACTGAGGGGAAGCGAAAAGGATGATCTTGAAATACCTAAATCAGATTATTTCATCAAAGTGGTCTTGTTCTTAGCTTCTCAGCTTCGCTTCGTCGCAATTAGGCGGATGGCAAAGTCAGATCCTAGATCATAAAATAAAAGAGCACACTTCAGTCTAAAGGAAATATCTGAAGCGTCACAAAACAGAATAAGATCATCTCTTCCGCTTCGCTTCAGAGATGATAAACAAAATCCTTCCATCCCCACACCATGAGAAGAATTAGGATAGGAATACGATCTCAGCTCATCATCCTCGTATGCTGCTTCACTCTTGTCTCTCTGCTGATCCTAGCAGTTGTGACCGGTGTCTACTTCACGTCGCACTTTACGCAATCGCGAGCTGAACGACTAGAAGTTGTTTCCCAGTTGAAAGCTTCCCAGCTGGAACAAAGTCTCATCTACCACTACTACCAGATCTACTGGCTTTCCACGCGTGATGCTATTGAAGACGCGCTTGTGAGCGAAAAAGTGGGCAACGCAAACGACTCTTCCACTTTGGAGTCAAAGAACCAACTGGAGTCGTTTCTCGATTCGTCAGAGGTGTTCGTGGAAGCTCGTCTTTACGACTTGTTTCTCAATCAAATGGCCAACGCCACGACGGGTGAGCTTTCCGAGAGGCTAGAAGAGATTCTGTTCCCATTGGACGTTGTTAATGCTACTGTTCCTGACGAGCTGAGAACTCACGGTCAGCTCATCTCAGGACCCGTTTTAAGTAGCAACGGAACGTTTTTCTCTCTCACCCTCCCCGTCTACGCCAACGCGTCCATCATTTTGAACGGTCCTAACTTGTCAGGGTACTTGACGGCTGTTATTTCCGGAGGGTCGTACCAGAGCATCGTAAATAGCACGCAGGTTCTAGAGGATGCGCGCGCCTCTGTGTTTATGCCCATTACAAACCCTAATAACGCTAGCAACGTGACCGGGTTCCGGTACGCGTGGCTTCCGGAGGGAGAGGAACCGGAAGTGATGAACAACACTTATCCGATCAACTCTTTTGCTCCTCTGCAACAGGTCTATCTGAACGGTGGAGGATCCGGGCTCGACTCCAACATCCGCACCCCTCTAGGAGAGCACATGGCTATCGGCTGGTCCGGCCAGCTGAACCAGGTTTCCGGATGGGTGGTTGTAGTGGAGCAGCGGCGAGCTGCGTTTCTGGAACCCATAAACAGTCTGATCAAGATTATCGTAGGCACGGTGATTGGCATCGGTGCGTTTATGGCCATCATCACTTTCCCACTGGCTCATTTTGGTGTGCGACCCATTGTGAAGCTGCAGAAGGCTACAGAAGACATTGCATACGGCCGTGGACTGGGACAGCGACGCAGAAAGCACAAGAAACGCAGAGGGGAAGACCCGTTTTCAGGATTAACCTCTCCAACGGCTGAAAAGAGCTTCAGCAAAGCACGAACCTCAACAGGCTCGTCCGACTCTGAGTCTCGCGCACGAGCAGCCGTCCTACGCGTTCCAGAAGAACGCAAGCTGTTCAAAGACGAACTCACAGAACTCACCTACACATTCAACACAATGACAGACGAGCTCGACCGACAGTACTCCAACTTGGAGGACCGCGTCAAGGACAGAACGCGAGAGCTTGAAGTGGCCAAGGTGCAGGCGGAGGCTGCAAACGAGGCGAAAACCGTTTTCATAGCCAACATATCGCATGAGCTTCGAACACCTCTCAATGGGATCCTTGGAATGACAGCGGTCGCGATGGAGGAAGAGGATTCTTTCAAAGTGAAGGAATCGCTTAGACTGATTTCTCGTTCAGGAGAGCTCCTCCTTCACATCTTGACCGAGCTGCTCACTTTCAGCAAGAACACGCTTAACCGGTCCAAGCTGGAGATGCGGGACTTTCAGATCATGGAGGTTGTCTTGCAGATAAACTCCATCTTCGGTAAACTGGCCCAAGACCAGAATGTACGCCTTTCCATTACGGTAAAGCCCAACGTTCTGCGTAGGATGGTTTTCCTAGGCGACTCCAACCGCATTATCCAAGTGGTTATGAATTTGGTGAGCAACGCTTTGAAGTTTACTCCGGACTCAGGCAGTGTCTCTGTGGATGTGAAGCTTCTGGGAGAGTACGACGAGGAGAGGTCGAGCGGTGGAGATCACCAGCATGTCTTTGTCGGTCCAAACCACCGTGATAGTTTTTCCACAATGACCACTTATCAGTATGAGAGTGCTGACACCTCGCACTCTTCCTCTTCCTCTCACTCAGACACAGAAGAACAGATTGTTGTAGACCCACCGAGCAACGAGATTGAACCGTGCAACAAAAAATGGGTAGTCCAGATCTCTGTCCACGATACAGGACCGGGGATCGACGAAAAGCTTCAGGAGCGAGTCTTTGAGCCTTTTGTTCAAGGCGACCAGACCCTCTCTCGTTCGTACGGTGGAACAGGACTTGGTCTCTCCATCTGCCGGCAGCTCGCCACCATGATGAACGGAACTCTGACTTTGAAGTCTGAATCCGGACGCGGTAGCACTTTTTTCTTCCGTCTCCCTCTGTTGCAGACGGGTCAGGTGAACGTATCCGCAAGCGATGAAGCGGCCATGTACGACGACGATTTCAATGCAAATGAAACGCCCTCTCCTGTGAGTCGAGAAAAGTCTCCGGAACGCAACAAGAACAATCTACGCTTGAACCTCGAAGCGATACAGCCCTTCTCCTCGAAACACGACATAATGGTCACCTCTTCGTCCTTCAACAACAGTGTGCCCGGCGTGAGTTCGTACTTTGACGAAGCGCTGTCCGATACGGAGCGGTGCAAGCGACTGCGAATTCTCGTGGCGGAGGATAACTCGGTCAACCAGGAGGTTATCAAGCGGATGCTCAAGCTGGAAGGGTTTGATAGCGTTACGCTTGCGTGCGACGGGAACGATGCGGTTGAAAAATTCAACGAGGCGCTCGAACCGTTCGAGATCATTTTCATGGACGTTCAGATGCCCAAGCTCGATGGCCTCGGTGCCACAAAGGCCATACGGGCCACGGGCAAATGCTACTGTCCCATCATAGCTCTCACCGCCTTTGCAGACGAGTCAAACGTCAAGGTTTGTCTGGAGGCTGGCATGAGTGGGTTTCTCTCCAAACCCGTTCGTCGTGCCCAGCTGAAGCAGATCATTTCGGAGTTTTCTCCAAGGAGCAGGGGAAATGGGCTAGAGAATATAGACAGCGTGAGCAACGAGTAGGGTGACATGTTTGGAGGACTTGTGGTGTTTGTACAATATGGTTAATTTTAATGAAGGCATAGTGATGGGGTGCATTGTAGGGTCTTTCAGGGGAGCTCATCCATTGATTTGGTGCGATTGGGGAGTTAGTCCAGAACAAGAGACTGTTTTATTCGAAGTATACTGAAGGCACAACAAGGGCAAGATTAAAGGCATATATAGGACGCTATTTGCTTTGTCATTTGATACATATCCGGCTTTGCGAATACTCTTCAATAGAATAATACGCAACTACTGAGCAGCAATTAGCCTGTTTACCTATAGTCTCTCATCAGACAACGAGTGATTCATATCTGATTCTAGAAGGATATCAGCAGATCTGAGTCACTTGTTGTTGGATTTCCCATAGTTGTAGAGCTTGATTTGATGAGTCAATCTATTTAAAATATGCTTACCAAGAAAGGTTCTCTACTTAACTTTGATTTGAGGACGGAAGAAGAACGTCGCGTGTCAGTGGGAGAGCGGATTGACTTCGCTGGGTTCAAAACTATCGTTGCCTGAGCAATAATGTATATGGACGGGTTGTCGCGGGACAAACAATTTTTTCCAGAACTGTGCCGCCATCTCTCACAGCAGCATGATAATCTTTATAGATGTCACATAGAGAGCATTATGTCCCTAACCATCTTTTTGGCTTTTGAAAAGCTAGAATTCAACCTCATGCACCGTTGTGCTCAGTTCAGGTGATCTCTAGTAGAATCTACAATTATTGTTTCAACTCGGCTTAAATTTAATCAAGTGGCTTGGTTTATAAGATCTCCAATTACCCAGACGTCTGAGCCAGTTGGGTTTAGTAGGAGCTAACAATGACATCCTTTCCAACTGTGAATATTAAGTTAGCATTAGCGAACAACGGGTCTTTTTATTATGCCCAATGGCTATCTAAAGCACAACTTGAAGGCTATAGATGTCACGCACATTTCCCTTACCACATGATTTCTGCCTTGCATGTAAAGTGTCTAGATCACAACCTTTCTGACCAATAAGCGCTCTTGATAATAAGCGCTCTCAGCAGTGTTTCAAAGTCAGTACCAGCGTCCTGTATTATGATGATGAAGTCAGTTCATATTCAACTTCTCATAGAAGATATTCACAGCGGGGATCATCCTTTTTGTCAAGATTGGGATTATCGTGAGTAGTAGAGCAGCCACACTAATATCCTATGCAAATTGGAGAGTTGTCATTATCTGTATAAGCAGGCCAAATATGTGACCGGTGGTTCTGTACCAGTTGAACATGACACTCACTCTTTGACGAAACAGCAATGTGCATCATGGTGCTACCAACGAGATGTGCCAAGACGACGTCAGTTAGCTTTTTATGTGGTCAATCTCGTCAAAGCGAGATTGGGGCTGTGACGGCAATGAAAGTTAGGTACGAGCATAAATATACTGTGCCTTCGTCTGTTGCATGCTTCGACAGGCCTGCTACACCCTCCAGCAAAGCAAAGGTTGACCAGTGGGGAGAAAGAAGCCGGCAGAATAAGCCAGGAGACCAAGGCCTTTTTGAGGATGGCACTAACTGTGACTCCATAAGCCGATTTGAAGATAATGAAGAGATATTATGAGACTCACCAGTTGAAAATAAGACAGTCATAGAGGGGTCCAGAATTTTCGGAGCGTGTGATGTATGAATCAGTCCGAAAAGCGTTTACCGCCACTCACACACTTTGATAAGTCTACCTATCCTACACTGAAAAAAAGGGAGGAAGGAGAAACCCCGTAACCGAAAATGATCATTACAAGAGAAAAAATCGCAGTCACGAGTCTTAACAAGCCAGACGAGCAGTTTGTTTTCCTGAGGATGTGTGAGGTATGGTCGACAGGCACATCCTTACACCGCGAAAAATTTGACAAGTGTTGTCCCCATCGACACGAAAAAGAGGTCGTGGGAGCGCAAATGGCGGTATTTTGGACCACCATGATAGTTGAAAGGTTGGCAAAGTGTATATTTTACAGACCTGCGTTTGAAATACTGATCAAGCAATTTCAACTGCCCAATTTCGACGATTTTCTCTACTAAAAAGTGGATCAAAGACATAATAGGCGATTGGGTGAGTACACGACCTCGGGCAAGCTTGGGCGAGCTTGGGCGAGCAGTTGGCTTCTCTGAAGTCAAAATGACTTTACTCAGCCAATTTGACGAAAGTTTTAGATCCTGATTTCGTGATCACAGCAACCTATATGAGATATGCGTGCGGAGGAATTTTCTCTACTAAAAGTTGCCGCCAAGACGCAATAAAAAGGTCGTGGGGACGCAAATGAAGGTATTGTGAGCCACCAATACACTTGAAAGTTCAGCAAAGTGTATTATTCTATAGCGCTGTATCTGAAATACTCAACTGCGGTTTTCAAATCATGAGTTTCGGAGATTTCCTCTACTAAAAAGTGGATCAAAGACATAATAGGCGATTGGGTGAGTACACGACCTCGGGCAAGCTTGGGCGAGCTTGGGCGAGCAGTTGGCTTCTCTGAAGTCAAAATGACTTTACTCAGCCAATTTGACGAAAGTTTTAGATCCTGATTTCGTGATCACAGCAACCTATATGAGATATGCGTGCGGAGGAATTTTCTCTACTAAAAGTTGCCGCCAAGACGCAATAAAAAGGTCGTGGGGACGCAAATGAAGGT